>JBBPBX010014335.1:0-10728 GCA_038048925.1 Garcialebias charrua
TTAACGATCATGTTTACATGGCTGTTGAGTTTCATGGAAGGGTCCATTATCACTCCCAGATTTGTGACTGTTTGTTTTTCAGACACGGCTAGAGCAGAAAGGTTGATTCAGTCATTCGTGATTGTGTCGTTGGGATGGAACAACATGACTTCAGACTTCTTTTCATTGAAACCAGTCCCTGATGTCAGCCAGGCAGTCGAGCAGAGGTTGAATAGAGCAGGTACCATTGTGTCTAAGTTAGGGGGAAGTAAATTTGACGGTCATCGGCGTAGAAGTGAAAGGGTATGTTGTGTTTCCGGGAAATAGCACCAAGTGGCAGCAGGTAGAATAGGAGAGGACCCAGGATGGACCCCTGCGGAACCCCCCATTTAAGCGCTGCCGCTGCAAAACTAAAATCTTTGATGGAAACACAAAAGGATCTGTCAATGAGGTAGGATCTGAACCAACTGAGGGCTGATCCTGTGATGCAGTCACACACACACCAAAGTAGTACTTCATTAATTTTTCAAGCTATCATGCTCACAAGATTCACGGACGGTATTTCCAATTCACCTTTTTTCTCCATGACGGGGGACAAAAATGGTGATTGATGCTGTTTGTCTCGTCTGTATGCTCTTGTTTTATAGCAAAGTTCTGTAACTTGGCCCTTCTTGGGTCAAAATCACCCAATGCCTCAGTTTTAGGATTATTTAGACCCAAGGACAAAAGGAGGGTTAAACCTGCAAGACCCCCAAAGACATCGCCAATGAACCCAACCATCATATTTAGGTGTTAATGTTTTTGTTGGTGTATCTGTTTGTGTGTCTAAACCATCTCGAGATCCACTGGACATATTTTAATGGAACCACAGTTATTAAAAAATATGAAGAAATGCCTAAAACTCAGTTAAATATATGTGCATTCCTTCAAGGAAGGGATTCTATGTTTTTAATATCACAAGTTTTTGGCTACGTACGATGATGCATTAAAAAAAGACATGATGTGTAACGTGACTACGAAGTCATGTGTACGCTTTGCTTCCTCTTTTCTAAAGGCAATGTGTTTGTGTTTCCTGTTTTAAACTGATGACAAATGGATTATTTTTTCAATGGAAAAGAAGAGGATCTTTGATTGGGGTTGTTAATCGTATAACAGTCACACTCCTTATGACCACGTGAAACAGCTCACCACAATTTTTTGTAATAAATGCTAATGCAATAAAACCTAATTGGCTGAAATTTGCTGAAGAAGATGAAACTGAAGTGTTAAAGCTAAAAAATATATAAGAACACCGTTCAAAGAAGTGAAATGCTAATTAAAACAAGCAAAAATTAGCAAAAGGCTTACTAAAAGTAAATGTACTGTAGCATAATCTAGTTAGAAGCCAAAAATAACAAAGAGCTATCTAAATGAAGCAAAAATGCTAATTAAAAACTAAATGTGATAAAAGGCTAACTAAATCTAAAATGCTTGCCAGAAGCCAAAAAAAGAGCAAAGAGCTAGCTATAGCTATGTAACAAAATGCTAGTTAATTATAATAGGCCAGCTAAAACTAGCAAAAAGCTCATTAGAAGCCAAAATAGCAAAGACCTAGTTAAAAGATAAAGCTAGTTAGAAGCCAAAAAGAGCTACTTAAATATAGGGGCGGCCGTGGCGTAGTGGTAATGGCAGTCGTCCCCCGATCGGAAGGTTGGCGGTTCGAATCTCGGTTCCCCACACCATGTGTCGTTGTGTCCTTGGGCAAGACACTTAACCCCGAGTTGCTCCCGGTAGGACTGGAAAGCACCTTGCATGGTAGTCTGCCGCTACCGGTGTATGAATGTGCGTAGCATTCAATGTGTGTAGCACTTTGAGATTTTCACTAATGAAAAGTGCGTTATAAATTGAATTCATTATTATTATTATAGCAAAATGCTAATTAAAAACTAAATGTGAAAAAAGGCTAACTAAAACTAGCAAAGGTCTTTTAGAAGCCAAAAACAGCTAAGAACTAGCTAAATGTAACAAAATGCTAGATAAATGTTATATAATAGGCCAATTCAAATGAGCAAAAGGCTTATTAAAAGCCAAAATAGCCAAGACCTAGCGAAAACATAAAGTAGCATAAGCTAGTTAGAAGCCAAAAAATATCAATTCAATGTAGCAAAATGCTAGATAAACTAAAGGCCAATTAAAACTAGAAAAAAGGCTAGTTAGAAGCTTTATAGCAAAAGCTAGATAAATTACCTTAAGGACTACCTTAAGGTAGTTAGAAGTAAAAAAAAAATGTCAAAAAGCTAAAAGTTGCAAAATACTACTAGAAGTAGCAAAATGCTAGCTAAAAGTAGAAAAATGTTAGCTAAAATCAAAATGCTAGATCAAATCTACATGTGATAAAAGGCTACCGGGTAATTAAAACTTGCGAAGATCTAGCTGAAAGATTAAGTAGCAAAAGGCTAGTCTAATGCCAAAAGTAGCAAATGCTAAGAGCTAAAAAGATGTAAAAGGCTAGCTTTAAGCTGAAGTTATTAAAAGGTTGGCTAAGCAAAAAGTAGAAGAATGGTAGCTAAAACCTATAGCAGGGTAATTAAAAACTAAAAGTAGCATTAGAATATAAAAACAGAGCAAATATTCTGAAGCAGATTTCAAATACAGGTGATCCCCGACTTACGAGCGAGTTCCGTTACTACGACAAAAATTCGTATGTCGGAACCCGAAACACGTGTCGCTTGTAAGTCCGGATTTTCCGCCGTAAGTTGGAAAATGTATGCTAGCGCTACTACGAACGCTCGTTTTTCAACACAAACGCACATACTAGTTCATAAACATGCTCAGAAACTTGTTTACAAACTGTTAGCTAACACACTTTCATCTAAAAACACATACCAGTGCTGTATTTTCTGTATGTTCTTTACAACTTTACTGTTCGTTAGTCTGCTCGTAAGTCCGGAACCTCGTATGTCGATGCGCTCGTAAGTCGGGGAGTACCTGTAATGTTTTATTTTATTTAAAGAGATGTCCAAGAGAAAATATTTTAAAATAAAGTGTAAAATTGACAAAAACCAAGTCATAGCACTGTATCTCCTGAACGAGTTGAACATTTTGATACATAAATGGCTAAATAGCACACAGTAGCCGTGTTTCCATCAAGGATTCTAGGTGCGCATTTTGAAATATCGCAGCAGAAAAGCTTAATGGAAACGGCAAAATGCGAAGTTACTTCCTCAAATTCGCCAAAAAGTTTATACGCTCGCTTGAGGTGGTTTTTGGGATCTTCGAAAATGAGCAGATGCGCAAAACGACAGATGGAAACAGATTTGCCGACTCAGTTCTGCCGTAGCGAACATTCACGTCACGTGACTGATCAGCTGTTTCCGCTCCGGACAACATGTAACATCGCTAAAACTAGTTGGCATGACAGAATAAATACAACTTGCCCGATAGCAACACGTACCTGAAATATTCTCTCCATTTTGACGAGATGTGTGGCCGGGTTCTGTTTTCAACCGCTACTTCCTGTTTACTGTAGACATGCGTAACGCTGACGTCTGACATAATGACGCTGTGCGTGGCCTGGTGGATGCGCTACAAGCCAGTGTTAATTTTGTCGACTAATTATTTTCGTCGACTAAATGTTTTCATTGATTTGTCGACTAAAATTAGACTAAAACAAAAAAAATTCTGATGACTAAGTAATGACTAAAACTAAATGATGTTTTAGTCACATGACTAAGACTAAAACTAAATTAAAAATAGCTGTCAAAATTAACACTGGATTCAAGTACTGCTTGTAGTTTTACTGTTAAAAGCAAGGTTAGACAAATAATGTTTGAAAAAAGTTTTATTTGTTGTTGTATGTTGCATATTAATATTAATATTATGGTTAAAACATTGTTTTGTTTTAGTAACTACAGAGAATTGATGAAAAGTTTTTACTATGTATAACTTAGTCGACTTAATTGACTGTAGATTTAGTCGACTAAATGTTTTCATTGATTTGTCAACTAAAATTAGACTAAAACAAAAAAAATTCTGATGACTAAGTAATGACTAAAACTAAATGATGTTTTAGTCACATGACTAAGACTAAAACTAAATTAAAAAATAGCTGTCAAAATTAACACTGCTACAAGCCAGTAGATGGAAACACTTCTGATCCGCATTAATTTGTATTTACATATTTGCGAGATTTCAAAAATAAGCTCAAAATTCGAAATGAAAATGGATGGAAACACGGTTAGTATGAAAAGGTTATTGGGATCGCAACAGGAAGTGTGAATGCTGAGTCAGCGTTTGGACGCGTAATGCAAAATGGACAGTTTTATTTTTTTCATGAACCACAACAAACATATTTGACACTGGAGCTTTTTAAAATGGCAGCAGTCCACTTTTGTCCTCGACCCTCCTCTGAGCTGTTAGCCGGTCCGTCCGGTCACAATTCAAGTATTTCTCAGAACGTCGGAAACCTTTCTGCAACAGGTAAGATATTGTCACACAAAACCCAATTTCAAAAGATCTGATCTATTAAAGTGCATTCTTTCCATACTGCTTGCTGGGTGTGGAGGATGTGGGTCAAAGGTGAACCTCGGCCTTCGAGGTGGACGTTAAACTGTACAGATTTATCAACCGTTAATGACTGATAATCACTGAGATATTAGGTGGTGTGGAGAGGATTCATTCACTGATGGCGTGTTTTAGTTCTGGTTGAGCTCGTCTGAACGTCCATCAGGATCTGTATGAAGCGTGGATTTATCTGCTTGTTGAAGGACATAAAGAGAAGGTGTTTGTGGACAAAAGGAGACCAAAAGTCCTTGGAGCGAGTGTTTTTGCTGCTGGTGTGTGTGAGTGGATGACGACAGCGAGTGCAGGTTAGGGCAGGGCCGCTGTGTGACGTCCTGCGTTAAAGGGAGTTTTCTGAGCTGCGCTCACTCGTTCAGTCACAGTCAGCAGGAAGAGACGAGAAGGACAGGAAGCAGCTGGACATCTGGTAAGACTTTAACTCAATTCCTTTATTTTGCTTTCATCATCTAAACACTTCCCTTTTTCCATCTTCTCAACATGTTACAACTTGTTTTCTTTGTTTTTTTTGCTAAATTATATGAGTACGGTACCCTTCCAGCCTGGATCAAACAGGTGGATTATTTCAATGTTATATCAAATTATTGTGTTGGATTGTAAATGAAATTAAATAAAAGTTGAGATAATAAAATACTTAAAAGGGGAAGACTTGTTTAAAAACGCCTCAGCATTTTACTTTAAAACATATGTCTTTTAAATATAACGAACATACTGTAAACTGAAAAAAATTCTAAGAATATAGATTTAAAAAAAGAAACCCAATGGGTAAATATACGTATGCATTTTTATGACCATTGGGTCTTACTAAATGTATTTTGTTTTCATACAATTAAAATAATTTATATATTTTGAAATTGGTTCATTTTAAGTAGTCAGTGTCTTACCTGCAGAGGATATCAATCAACTTGCTCTCACTGTAAAGAAAAATAATTTAGAAGTTTTGACAGCTGGTACGGTAGAATATTTTACCATTAATAACACCTAAAACACATTAGACATAAATAAATTAGCTTTTTAAATAATTATTAGTTATTAGTTATTCGTGGTTGGTGGTCTCAAAACATAAAAAAATTAATAAAAAGGACAAGTGGAAACGCAATTCATCATGGAAATCAGCAGTTTCTTAAGCTGGGATCCTATGCTGTGGGTCCTGTAGCACCAAGAGATGAGCTCCAGAAATTGAAATAAAATAATATTTTCATCCCCTAATGCCGTAACTATGACGTCATGGCTATAGGAACTGTCATCATTACAGAGAAAGTCTCAGACATGGTTCATAAACGCTTCTTTTACTTTGCTCACATCTACCGGTACACAGTTTGTAGTAAAAGCTTTAACTGCTCAGCAAAAATACAACCAACCCCAGGTTCACAGTTTTAACTTTAACCTTAAAAATTAAGCACCAAAAGGCAAGGGCAGCATTAGCCTCATATCCTTTTTAAATAAGAAAATAAATGCATTTTACTCACAAAAACCGCTAATTTAAAAAAAATACTATTTTAACACGAGAAGTATTCAGTTCCAACTAAAAATCCTTGAAGTCAAATTCAAGAAGTTGAGTCTGTCTAGTCCTTTTTCCAACATACTGTACTTCTTTTTAGGTTCATTGAGCTTTATGCACTAGTTTCCCAAGAAGCTTTCAATGGTATTGTTGCTTGTAAAAACTGCTGGAAAAATCATTAATTACTGCCCCATCCTTTTAATACCACTGTAAATAAATCAGCAGGTGCCCATCCTGCCAACACTGATCGTCTTATTAATGGTATGATTTTGGCTGCTGCTCAACCTCCACTGAGATGGCTCAGTGTCAAAGTCTGACTGTATATTTGCCCTTCTGTATTTGTATGTACAGTATCTGTAAGAACACTGTGTCTTTAGTTTTGACAGACGGTGATTATCTCAACCCTGATAACATCGATACTGACTCCTTGGAGTGCATACCATCCAGAGCAGTATACTGTACACACTGATAAACGTCTTGACTTTTGCACAAGTTGTACTGTAAAACTGGTATTTGCACTGTTATTATCCATCAATAATCTTTCATGGCATTTTAACGTTCTCATTTTGTCAACTCCCTGACTTAATGGGAGCCACTATGAAATGGCAAATGACCCAAAAAGATCTAAAACAAATTGCACTAAGTAATTAATTGCTAATCTCATGTCTTTTTTTTTTTTTGTAGAAGTGACAAAAGAGATTTGGAAAAAGTCGTGAGAGGAGTGCAACGGAGAAGATGACAATCGGTAGGAACTCCAGGAAAAGCTCGGTCCGAAGCTCCATCCGGACCCCAAAGTTTCTGGATAAATCCAGCGGTTTTTACGGTCGCCTGGACGAGCCTGAGACCTCCGCAGAGGTGGAGGAGGTCGGGGGGGACGGAGTAGAAGATGGCAGCAAAGAACATGGAGTCGTGAGTGGCCCGTCCCTAAAGGTGGTAGAAGACGAAGTGGCGTTGGACTTCACTGATGGTTTGATGGAGGGCGACGGAGAGACTCTGCTGTGCAGGAAACCCGGCCGCCGGAGCAGTAGATGGAGAAGAAGCTCCAGGAGGAAACAGAAAGAGGCAGAGGAGGAGCACGCCCGAGACGAGAGGCCCGGCCTGGGTGCTGGTAGTGCGTTGGATGCCCCCATCCTGGAGGACAAGATCAAGATAGAGCTGGAGAAACAAAGAAAGATGGAGGAGGACAACGAGAAGGCCGGTGTCACCGAGGAGCCTCCTCTGGTTCACTTCAAAGTTCAAGAATTTTCTGACGAGCGGGTTCTGATCAGAGACAAGAAGCGAGGAAGAGAAGAGGAAGGCGAGGAGGAGATGAAGATAACGAAGGAGCAAGAAGAGGGGATGAAGATGGTGAAAAGGAAGAATTATCGCAAGGTGAGCTGTTGTTAGTGTGACCAGCCTGGTTCCTGCTTTCATATTTACATAAATTCTACATTAACCTTACCTGGTTAAACTTTAAGCCTCTGAAGGTTACGTAACAGAGCGTTTCATGTAGGGAGGAACCAAAGGCAAAGTCCTGCCTCCACATTGCACACACTGGCTATTAATCTCCATGGAAACTCGCGATATCGCCTTAAAAATCCTCCACCGCAATGGTCAAAGTACAGCAGCCAGTGGTGCGTGTCACCAACAGGTTAATTAGGATCGTTCCTTTGCGTCATCTTTATTGACTCGTAAATATTAAGCCAGTCTAGGTTTCGGTGTTCAGACGACCGCCTGTATTTTCACCTGCCCCACATGTCGTAACGATTTTCTGCTCCAGCTGAAACACACACAAACCCAGAGGGGACATTCCTGTGGCTCTTATAATGTCCTTTGATCAGTGGAACGAGACCGGGCAGCCCTGACCTTCCTGCTAAATCAACGGCACAAAAACATTCCTCTGATGTCTATCAGCTCTGACCCCAGGCGTCGGAGTCAGAACTGGAGATAATTTAAAAAAATTGTCTCTATGCTGTTTTGAAGTTGTTGTACCATTTCTGGGTATTCCACATCTGAGAGGTTGGGTTACAGGTTACAGGGTAAAAATTCCTCAACAGCAAAAAGTTTCCACGTCTGGCAAGAGGCGTGGACAAGTATGGTAATGGTAAATGGAGCTTACTTATATAGTGCTTTCTAGCCCCCTTTGAGGGGCCCCAAAGCGCTTCACAGTACCAACCATCCACCCATTCATACACACATTCATACACCGGTAGCGGTAGACTGTCTGCCATGCAAGGCGCCATCCAGTCCTACCGGGAGCAACTCGGGTTAAGTGTCTTGCCCAGGGACACAACGAGGTATGCCGTGACCGGGGATCGAACCCGAGACCTTCCGGTCCTGAGCCGGCTGCCCTGCCTCTACACCCAAGTGGTTTACAACCAGAGTTTCAGGCAGATTGTACAGTACAGAGGAAAGTCTTGATTCGTCCCATTAATTTTTTTCCTCTTGTTTCATTTCCAAGGGCCAGACTCTTCTGTAATCTTTTAAAATGAGAAATGTCATTTTGGTCAAGCTTTGAGGCGGTCTTTTAACATCCATCCGTTATCTTTTACCCACTTCTTCCTTTTTTGTGTCACGGGGGTCACTGGTGCCCATATCCAGCAGTCACTGCGAGAGGCAGGGGACACCCTGGACAGGTCTCCAGTCCATCACAGAGACACAGAGCCAAACGAGACAACCAACCATTCACTCTCTCATTCATACCTAGGGTCAATTTAGTTACCAATCAGCCTAACATGCATGTTTTTGGTCTGTGGGAGGAAACCGGAGTAGGAATCCCACTATTTTTTACTGATTCATCTAACTCCAATATAAAAATTTCAATCAGGCTTAAAAACTCTGGTTAAGCCCTCTGTTTACCGGTCGGTCTACGTTCCTACCCTCACCTATGGTCACAAACTTTGGGTAGTGACCGACAGAATGAGATTCCGGATACAGGCAGTTGAAATGAGTTTCCTCCACAGGGTGGCTGGACTCTCCCTTAGAGATAGGGTGAGAAGTTCAGTTATCTGGGAGAGACTCGAAAAAGAACCACTGCTCCTACACATCGAGAGGAGCCAGTTGAGGTGGTTTGAGCCTCTGGTAAGGATTCTTCCTGTGCATCCTCTCTGACTGAGAGGAGACCCTGTGGAAGACCCAGGACACGCTGGAGAGACTATGTCTCTCGGTTGGTCTGGGAACACCTTGGGATCCTCCCAGAAGAGCTGGAAAAGGTGGCTGTCAAAAGATATGTCTGGACCTCCCTGCTCAAGCTGCCCCTACAACTTCGGAACAAGCGGAAGATGATGGATGGATGGATGGATGGACAGACGGACGGACGGGCAGGCGGGCTGGCATAAACACCTCCTAAGCCAAAAAAGATGGACCAGGGTTGTGTCTAGGGCCAAAAACAAATGTTACATTAGATTTTTTGCTAGAAATAAGACCAATTTTAGCTAGCTAGTCAGTCACTAGCTGACTAAGTACCATATCCGTGTCCCAATCCAGCGGCTGCATCCGCTGGATTGGGACACAGCTAAAGTCCTTCACTTGCTAGCTAGTAGTTTATGTTACTTGCTAGCTAGAATCAAAGGTACTAGCTAGCGAGTTGTATCAGAGTTAAAGAACTAGCTAGCTAGTATCAAAGCCCCTGACTTGTTAAGTAGTAGTACCAAAATTAATAGCAAACAAGTCAGCTTGCTAAATTGTGTCAAAGTTATTGGCTACCAATTCAATAGCCTGTTAGCTCTTTTCAATATACAGTACGTACTAGGTGGCAAGTTACTATAGCTAGTAACTCTGGTACCAGCAGCCTGTAATAAAGGTAAAATTAGTCCCCATTTCTTTAGTGGAACCTATAAAAGACACAAAGATAACACTGTTTAACATGTAAAATTGTATTTTAGCACCAACAATATTTTCCAAAATGGCAATCTGAGGAAATGGCTTAGATGATCAAGCACATTGAACACACGGCATATTTATGTTCTCAGTCTCACGGTCAGATGCAAACACTGCACTGACTAAATTAAGTGAAAAAGCAAGCAAAGTCCAAAGAAAAAGATCTCCAGAAAACCCGAAGTGTTTGGTCAAGAGCATTTTACAGGTAGTCCCCGATTTACGAGCGCTCTGATCTGCGAGGTTCCAGACTTACGAGCTGCACATTTTTGGAAAAAACGAAAAAAATACTGAGTTTTCATGTGTTTTTTCACTTCAGTTAGCAAGTTAAGCATATAAACACACGTTTCCGATCATTTTTATGCACTCAAAAGTAGTTTTTAGATGAAAATAGAGTGTTTTTAGGTGCGCTAGCGAAAACCGTTCCAATTTACGAGCGGATTTCCGGATTTACGAGCGAAATGGCGGCCGTTCCAAATTACGAGATTTCCGGTTTACGAGCGCCTCGTTGTGACGGATCTCGCTCGTAAATCGGGGACTACCTGTATACCACATGAAAGTCTGGCTTTGGACTGAGAAAGTTCTGCCACCTCTGAGCTTAAAATGAGTGCCTGGAAACCAATTTAAGCATCTGGTCTCCTGATCTCATAGAGCGCTGTCTTGGCTGCAGTAGATCAGTGAGATATGAGGGGGCAGAACTGTTCAGAGATTTAAAAACATACGAAAGGATTTTAAAATGAATTGAAAGTGAACCGGGAGCCAGTGAAGGGAGGCCAGAACTGGAGTAATGTGCTCTCTTTTTGTCTGTACCTATATTATATATATATAATATATAT
>JBBPBX010014335.1:21792-51061 GCA_038048925.1 Garcialebias charrua
AAAATTTCTGCTTTAAAAGACTAAAATTTCTGCTTTAAAAGACTAAAATTTCTGCTTTAAAAGACTAAAACAGTCTGTTAAGACTGATAAATATTTAAAATCACATTTGCCCAAATAAAGTTGTGGTGGTTTGAGAGAATGAAACGATATGACTTCTGGACACTTAATGTGTCATTATGGCAGCAAAACAAAAATAAACCAATGGAACAACTGGACTTTTGTGCTTCCCTGCAGAGCCTGGTTGACTGGTTTAAGGATGTCAAGTCCTGAACAAAGGATCCTGGTGAGTTTCCTCCACTCGACGTTGGTTTGTTGCCGTTTCAGTGATGATGAAACTTAGCTCACTTTGACTCGCTGTGAAACGACACGAACTTCTGAGAAACTGCAACTTGTGATCAGTTCGTAAAGTTTTATTGCTGCACACTGGTTTGTATCCTGATTAATTTTAACTCTCTCCCTCCGTCAGGTGTCTGAGCTGCTGCAGACGTGATGGAGGTCCAAGGTACGGTCGCGTCTCGTCTATAGAAAACGCCGCTTGCTGCTGAAAATGATGAGATCTTTATGGAATCTCGTTCGTCTGAACTGCTGTTGAGAAACTGAACCTCTGACGTCTGCACAGTCTCTACGTCTGGTCAGAGTTGTCCCGGCAGATCGGTTCTTCACCTCCGCTCTTTCGTCTCGCAGGTTCTTGGCTCGTGACGACCGTCTCCTCTGATCGCAGCTGTTCACCCAGAGGTGAGTTAGTGACTCGAACGTGGCGCCTTGATTCCTTCGTGATGACACCCGCACGCGTCTTACGCTGTGTGTCGATGCCAGAACCTGAAAAGGTGGACCCACTGGCGTTGCCATGGCAGCAGGGGGACGACTTGTTGGGGTTACCAACCGTCTGAATGGAACCTGTAAAACTGGATTTAACTTGCTGATGTAAAGAGGTCCGGTTCTGACTGCACGTCTTTGTTCTTTAGATGTTTCCGTGTCGTCGTCGTCGAAGCACCGCTGCCCCACAAAGGTTTGTTTCTGTTGGCGTCGAAGCTGCGTTCAATAACCAGAAGTGATGTTTTTGTGGATACCGCCCCAGTCTGAGTTCCTGTGACTGAATGGTATCTTCTCTGATCTTGACATTTTGAACTTGGTCCAAGTTTTCTCCTCCAACTGGAACTCTAATCCTCGTGTGTTTGCAGGTTTCTATCGAGCACCGAGATGCTCCTGGCTTCACTGATTGGTAAGACTTCTGACGAGGACTGAGCTCGTGCACACTCAAAAACATTTTGAACTGGTTCTGGTGTGAATGAAAATCTTGAATGCCGTCGTGTGAGTGCATAGGCGTACAAAATGGCTGCTTTGTTCCATACGAACGGGGGTGCTGGGATTGTGCAAATGATGACTTAAGATGGTCAACAAAGTCATGGGATGGGGTATTTCGTTCCGTCCCTCCTCAGCTGGTGCCTCTCCGGTTGACCCAGTACGGCACTGAGAACCCTGTTAGTCCCCGCGAACAGGTGTAAGGTGACCTGCTGAGCTGATGGAGTCTGGTGTTCTGGCTGAGTCTGACTTAAAAAGACAAAACTGAGCACACCCCTTTTCTGTAAAAGATGAAATATTTCCATCCTCGTGGTCACTGCGTAGTTAGTTCCTGCTCTTCAGTAAACCTGTTGAGTCTAAACCAGCAGTCCAGTTTCCCACGAGGACCAGGATTGGACTAGTCCTCAGACAGCAGCAGTTTAAACCAGGTCTCTTGTGTCTTTGTCTTGTTGCAGGTTCTGGTCCAAACGACGACTACTCGTCCAGAACTAATTGCAGGTAAAGAACTTTTAACATGATGAAGATGCTCCAGTTGTGCAGATGATGAAGTACGTATGCCAAACAGTCACTGGAATATATCAGTCTGTATTCCAGTTCTCACCTGGTACTGGTCCTCTCCTGTCTGGCCCAGTACGGCACTGAGAACCCTGTCTGCTCCGTGGCAGGTGTAAGGTGACCTGCTGGGTTCTGGGAGTTGACCGGTTCTGGCTGAGGGTCTGACTGAAAAAAAAATCTGATCACGTTCTACTTGTTCCCACTGCTCAAGACGTGGCAAAACAAACGTTTAACTCTTTGTGTCTTTTACAGATCGAGGACGTCCGGAAAGTCTTGGTGAGTGACAGTTATGATTTTATTATTTAAAAAAATATATATATTTTTTTACTTGAAAGTTGAAGTGATGTTTGTTTTACCGCCCCAGTCTGAAAAACCATGACTGATTGGTATTTTCTGATTTTCTTAAAATGATTAAAAGTTTTAATTTGAGTTTAATATTCAATCTTAACAAACCGAGTTCTCTCTTCTTGCAGACGACCTGGAAGTTTTTGCTGGTGAAAGACTTCGTCAACCAGTGGTGTGAAACATTTGTTGTGACTTCTCTTTTAAACTAATTATAATAAAGATTTATAATCAAGTGGAACTCGTCTGGTGTGAATTTTAATCAAGTGGAACTCGTCTGGTGTGAATTTTAAACACGTGGGACCAGTTGAAACGCATTAGTGGCAAAATGCCAACTTTAACAATGGTAGTAGTTATCCACAGTAAACTTTACCTCAACGTACGAATGCGTCCTGTTGCATGTAGCGTTAAAGTCAAGGGCCACAGAACCTACAACTGATTATACAAGTTTACATTAAGACAAAGGCAAAGAAAAGGTTTACTAATTTTTTTTTATCATAGACAGCTAAATGTGAGTAGTGGATATCAGGCGAGGCGGCGGTAGCTGTCGTGCTGTGCTGTCTAATCCTGAGGTTGCGGGTTTGAGTCCAGGTTGCGTCCAGAAGGGCATCCGTTGTACAAACTGCCAGATCTTTCATACGGGTGGTTGACCCCTGAAGGAAGAAGCTGAAAGAAACTAAACTATATAAGGATCAAGCTCTTACTAGTTATACAAAAACTTCAACTGTCAAAAATGGCCTTTTTTTGTTTTGGATGTGAATATTAACAATTCTTAAATTTCACAAGTTGTTAAAAGCTTCAGAGGGACTAATGTGGCTGCAGTATTTATGTACACTGTAAATGTAAAACGCTCTGGCTCGTGTTCAGTTTTTACATGAACTAGCCAATAAATTTTAAACCTACACCGTGTTTTGATTTGATAAATTTAAAAACTTGTATGTATGCAGCTTAAATTAAAAATACTGAAACTGATTGAACCACTCTGCTGAACATTTCACTTCAAAGTTCATGCCAATTTAAAATGTCGTTATGTATGGAACTGAATACTGTATATTTTAACTATTTTAGGAGTTTAAGAGTTTGTTACTAGTGTATTCTCAAGTGTGGTTTAAATTCCCACTATGCCAGATACTGTAAAACCTTCAGTTACTGAGAAAATAGTGACATGTTCCTTTTTTTGAAAAATGTACTAGTTGAAGTTGTGAAATAACAACCCCATGCATTAAACACTAATAAGGAAAGCGAAGACAGAGCTTTAAGCTGTTTTTCCGACCCAAAAAAAAAGCTTACAGAGTTTCAGGGTATCTGCGGGGTTGTAAAAGGTATTAAAAGGTAGTAAATGAAATTAACACAATTAAGGCCATTAAAAAGTAGTAAAAAGTAAACGTCATCTGACGAGGTATTACATTTTTTACAACCTACACTACTATATTTTTCTCGTTCTGTCTAAGAAAATGTCTGATTTTATTCATCTTTTCTAATTGTATGTTCCGAGTAGGACCTTAGCTAAAACAATGACGTCATATCGTCGGTCGGTGTGCGCGCGCACCTATAGCTGGCCGAGGCTTATGTCTGTAAAAAGAAACTGGAAAGAGGAGCGCGGCTCGTTTCACCGACATTTAAGAAAAGAACCAATTATTTCTTAGCTCGAAATTATAGCAAAGGTGTGTCTCAGTCTAACGTTTTCTTAATACAGGGTATATGCAGAAATTCCAGAGTTGAATTTAATACCATTTAATACCATCAAAATATTTTTTAATACCATCACAGCACCGAGCTGTAACCGTAGCGGCAACCTGTTGTACTTCAGTTTAGAGCAACTAATTGTAAAGTGATAGATTACTGTCATTTTCTTCCTAAACTTTGGTAGTAAATGTAGTTTTATAACAATTACTGGATACATCAATTTGCTTCTTGCCTCAATAAAAGCACTGACCTACTTGTTATTTAAATCTAACCCAAGAGAAAAAGTTTAATTGTTCCCACACATAACATATCTCTAATGGCAAACAAAAACTGTAAACTTGAAAACAGAACAGTTTAGTTAAAATAATTCAACACTGAACACATGCATAATTCAAAAAGAGAGGTAGAAAAATAATAACTACTGTATTTTTCATCCTGTAAGTTGCAGTTTTTTGCATAATTTACATGCCTTGCAACTTATAGGACGAAGTGACATATTTATAGATTTTTTTCCCATATTTATAAACCATAACACTGAAATATGACCGTTTCATTCATTCTGACTGAAAAAAAAAAAAAAACAGTTCATGATATCTATTGTAGTAATAGTATGGCATGCTGTTGTATCATGTAATAGGAAAACGTGCCTATAATGACAAATTTAAAAAAGTTCAAGACAAAAACAACTGGACTTTATTTATTATACTATTTATTATACTATTATACTATACTTTATTGTTTTTTTATTGCATTTTTTAGAATTCACCATGTCCTGGATGACTGAGAATCTTCACTAGCTATTAATGACTCAATCGGCCTGCCATACTCTCCCCACCTCTCTGCTTGAACCTTCAATCCAGCTGCACCACGGTGGCGAAATGCAGCTAATTTGACCATTAAAGTGCATTTATAAAGAAAATGGATAAAAGGCATGGATGAATCAGAATTTTCTTCAATTAAACTGCTCGAAGACTGAGGCCATATTGATTGGCACCCCTCACCAGATACAAACATCAACTTTAACAACAATCTCCTTCTCTGGTCAAGACATCCCCCTCTCCACCTCTGTTACAAATCTTGGAATAAAAATGGACTCTCATCTTACATTTGAAAATCACATTAAGCATCTGTTTAAAACCTGCTTCTTCCATCTTCGAAACATCTCCAGACTTCGCCCATCTCTGACTTTTCCTGATGCTGAGAAACTCGTCCATGCCTTTGTCTCCTCCAGGCTCGACTACTGCAACTCCCTGTTTATTGGTATCCCTGGCAAAAACCTTCAGAAACTTCAATACATTCAAAACAGTGCAGCAAGGATTCTGTTGAGAGTTCGTAAATTTGAACATATTACACCCATTCTCCATAACCTCCATTGGCTTCCTGTCACCTACAGAATTCAATACAAAACTGCTCTCATTACCCATCAATGCTTGCACGGCACTTCACCTGACTATCTAAAGGACATTCTTGCACCATATTCATCCACCCGGTCTCTACGATCACAGAACAGTAATTTCCTTCATATTCCTCGGACCAAATTGAGGACCATGGGAGACCGAGCATTCTGTGTGGCTGCCCCCCGCCTGTGGAACTCCCTCCCTGATGACCTGAGAGCTCCACAGTCACTGGTTGACTTTAAAAGCAGCATAAAGACCTTTCTTTTTAAGCAAGCCTATTCTGCCTCCACATGATTTTATCTTTGATCTTAGCTGATATCATTATTGATTTTACTTGATTTTATCACTTGTTTTATTTTATTTATTTTTTAAGCAAGCCTAATCTGCATCCACATGATTTTATCTTGATCTTAGTCGATATTATTATTGATTTTATTTGATTTTATCACTTGTTTTATTTTGATCTTTGCTTTGTTGCAATTTGTAGCACTTTGAGATTTTTATTAATGAAAAGTGCATTATAAATGGAATTCATTATTATTATTATTATTATAAAATGACAGACAGAAAAACACCTCTGCTATAATTTTGAGCTAACAAATAATTGTTTAGGTAATTTTCTTGTTAAATGACAGCGAAACGAGCCGCGCTCCTTTTTCCTGTTTGTCACCGCTGAGCGATCACGGAGCACACAGGCACTGAGGCAGCGACACTTTTTTTTTTTTTTAAATAAAGACGATTTAACCATTAAAGTACTTTTATTAAGAAAACGTTAGACTGAGACACCCCTTTTGCTATAATTTTGAGCTAACAAACAATTGTTTAGGTAAATTTCTTGTTAAATGTCGGAGGATAAAGCCGTGATCCTTTCTGGTTTCTTTTTACAGACATGATACCAGCTGAAGGTGCGCGCGCACACTGACTGGCAACGATATGACGTCTTTGTTTTAGCTAAAGGTCCTACTTGGAACATAAAATTAGAAAAGATAAATAAATTCACAGACCTTTTTTAGACGACAGAACAAGAAAAATATAGTTGTGTAGGTTTTAAAAAATTTAATACCTCGTCAGATGACGTTTATTACTTTTTAATACTTTTTAATGGCCTTAATTTGTGTTAATTTCATTTACTACCTTTTAATACCTTTTAATACCTTTTACAACCCCGCGGATACCCTGTAATAAATGCGCCTTAATGGTTAAATCAGCTTTATTTTTTAAAAATACTTTCGCTGCCTACGTGCACAGCGGTGAGAAACAGGAAAGCGGAGAGCGGCTCATTTCTCTGACATTTAACAAGAACAGTTCCTAAACAATTATTTGTTAGCTCGAAATTACAGTATAGCAAAGGTGTGGTTCTGTCTATCATTTTCTTAATACATGCACTTTAATGGTTAAATTGGCTGCATTTCGCCGGGGCGGCGCAGCTGGATTGAAGGTTCCAAGCAGAGAGCAGAAATGTGGGGAGAATATGGCAGGCCGATTAAATCATTAATAGCTAGTGAAGATTCTCAGTCATCCAGGACATGGTGACATCTAAAAAGTGCAAGAAAAAAAACAAAGTATAGTATAATAGTATAATAAATAGTATATTAAATAAAGTCCAGTTGTTTGAAGTTTTTAAAATTTGTCATTATAGGCACGTTTTCCTACATGATACAACAGCCAACAGCATGTCATACCACTAAACGGTCATATCTCAGCTAAAAATGGTTTATAAAAATGGGAAAAAATCTATAAATATGTCACTTGGGCCTATAAGTTGCAAGGCATGTAAATTATGCAAAAAACTGCGACTTACAGGATGAAAAATGCAGGTAGTCCCCGACTTACGAGCGAGTTCCGTTCCTGCGAGGTGCTCGTAACACGAAAATTCGTAAGTTGGAACACGAAGCACGTGTTCTCGTAAGTCCGGATTTTCGCTCGTAAGTTGGAACATTTATGCTAGCGCTACTACGAACACTCGTTTTTCATCAAAAACGTTCATATTAGTTCATAAACATGGTCGGAAACGTGTTTCCAAACGGTTAGCTAACACACTTTCATCTAAAAACACAAAAAAGTGCTGTATTTTTTACAAATTTACTTCTCTTTCGCCAGCTCGTAAGTCCGGGACCTCGTATGTAAGAGCGCTCGTAAGTCGGGGACTACCTGTACAGTAGTTATTATTTTTCTACCTCTCTTTGAATTTTGCATGTTTTCAGTGTTGAATTATTTCAACTAAACTGGTCTGTTTTCAAGTTTACAGTTTTTCATTTGCCATTAGAGATATGCTGTGTGTGGGAACAATTAAACTTTTTGTCTTGGGTTGGATTTAAATAACAAGTAGGTCAGTGTTTTTATTGAGGCAATAAGCAAATTGATGTATCCAGTAATTATTATAAAACTACATTTACTACCAAAGTTTAGGAAGAAAATGACAGTAATCTATTACTTTACAATTAGTTGCTCTGAACCGAAGTACAACAGGTTGACGCTACGGTTGCAGCTCAGTGTCGTGATGGTATTAAAAAATATTGTGATGGTATTAAAAAGGTATTAAAAGGTAATAAATTTAACTTAAGAATTTCTGTACATAGTTTGTAAGCAAATCAGTTTCCATCAGTTATCTTTATCATTAGACCAAGCCGGCACGCGTCGGCTTGGTGAGGTTTTACAAATCGCAGCAGAGAAACTAAAGCAGCAACATAAAACTTAAAATTGAGATGGCAGGTCCCAACTGGACATTTGCAAATGGTATAAAATGTAGTTGGGCTCAGATCAGCAATTCACGCAGTTCCTGCTGTCATTTTTCCCAGATAATTTTGCTCTAAACATATTTTTGTTCATCTGTATATAAGAATATCTTTTGAGTTGATTTTTTTTTTTATGTTAACATATTTGGTAAAAAAAAATCGATTTTCCTTTCATTGAAATATATATATTTTTTAAATATCAGGTGGGATAAAGATAAAGATGAATAGAAACTGACATGCGTTCACCAGCCACAGCAAAGGTTCCAGACAAGACGAAACTGAACAACTAAATCTGTTTGAACCCAGTTGAATCGGTTTCCGTGTCCTTGTGACCCTTATTTTTTGGTGTGAGCTGTAACAATGCGACACAACAATCAACATTAGTCACAATAACATAAAACACAATTTTTTTTTTTTTTATCAAAAAGAATTGGCAAAGCTGAAGTTCTGCACACCTTCCTAGGCAGCTGTGTTGACAGTCGGTGCTGCTGGGGGTATAACGCTTCAGGAATGGGGACATTCTTCTGAAACTTTGAGGCCTGTATTCTCCCTAATCTTATTTGCAGATTGCCAACATTGAAATGGCCGTATCTTCTTCATTTTTTTTTTGAGTGCCATGTGTTTGACATCATCGGATAGCTTAGAACCCACACTTTCAGATTCTGTAAATAACTCAAAATGACCCAGGGGAGACTTGTTCCTGGTTTTGCCGTGGCCAGTCACATTTAATAAACAAAAGAGGCAGAAGATCAGCTGAAGTGTAAAAGCTTCAGCCACAACCTGCAGCTAATTTCAACGTCTTCAGAGCATCGCGGAACAAAAAGTGCAGCAATAAATAAATCCTGAGTCCTTCAGTCGGCCGTGAACACCCAAGCAGCGATTTCGTCCACCAACCAGTCCACTCCAGCCAGCAGGTTCTCACCAGTCACAGCGCTGCAGTCCAAGATGCACCAGTGGTGACTTGATGTCGTCCAGAGCCAACGCCTGCGGCAGAATCGACACAAACGATCAATAATTGGTAAAAACCAGACGGATTGATGAAGCTGAGGAGGATATTTTGAACAAGGAGGAATCGGAGACGGCGAGAGACAAACTGTCACAGAGAGACTCAACAGTGCCTTTCGATAGTTTCATATCGCATTTGGAAAAGGCGGTTTTGGGCATAAACTGGTCTGTGAATGGTTCGGATGGAGGAGGAGATGGGAGGTGAGGAGGACATGGATTTTGAGGGGTGGACACCAGTGGGGAGAGGGAAAGGGAGAGGACGTGGAAGAAATAAAATAGATGAAGGAAAGGGAATTGGTGATACTCTAGTAAACGAGAACTGGACGAGAGTAGCTCAGAAGAAGAAAGGACAGTTGGGAGGAAAGTTGTGAAGGAGGAATTTAAAATAATATTAAAAACGAGGAAGAACAAGATAACATCAAAGATAACATCAGCCCCATCGTGGTGTCAAGAGAGATTAAAAAGAAAATTGGAGATGTTGAAATGGTAAAGATTTTGAGAGATGGAAATTAGTATATGTAGTTTCTAAAAATGAAGAACAAAAGAATAAGGCTAGTTCCGTCGGAGTTAGGGAGATAAGAACTGTTCGCAGCTCGATTCTGCCGTAGCTAGGGGGTGAAAAAAGCGTCCAGTTCGTAGGTCCTTATTCCGTTCGTAGGTCGTGGAAATACCGCTAACGGAGCGCGCTAACACATTTAAGCATGTACAGTAGTGTACTGTAATGTTAAACATTGCTATTCACATTTACAGAATAAAATATATTTTCTTACTTTGAGATTCCGTTATTCCGTTCGTAGGTCGTGGAAATACCGCTAACGGAGCGCGCTAACACATTTAAGCATGTACAGTAGTGTACTGTAATGTTAAACATTGCTATTCACATTTACAGAATAAAATATATTTTCTTACTTTGAGATTCCGTTATTCCGTTCGTAGGTCGTGGAAATACCGCTAACGGAGCGCGCTAACACATTTAAGCATGTACAGTAGTGTACTGTAATGTTAAACATTGCTATTCACATTTACAGAATAAATAAAAATATATTTTCTTACTTTGAGATGGTCAAAGCCGACATCTTAGGTTGCCATGCGTTGCCATGATTGTTGTCAGGCCGAGCAGCCGCCGAGTGAACCACCAGCAGCTGTTCAAGGCCTGTGTTAGCTAGCTGGCTAGCTTCTGCTAGCCAGGCCATGGGCTGGTGTTGGAGCGGCGGTGCGGCGCAATCTGCAGCTCTTGCTCCAGCCTGCTCCAGCCTGAGACGTCCACAGAGCTCACAGAGACGTTTCCAGCTCGTAATTAATCCATATGAAGCCATCCTGGTCACCAGTCTTCGGCCGGCTCCCGGCAGCTAACCTAAAATGGCGTCCGGTGTTCTACATTAATTTGTGACCGGAGACCCCAGTGACTGAACCTAAAATGGCGTCCGGTGTTCTACATTAATTTGTGACCGTGTAAACTGAAGACCTACTTCCTGCTTGAATGAATGCTGCCCAAGATTGCTCAAAAATGATCAGAAATGATCTTTTTTATCATAATTATTATTTATAAAGCCTTTAAAACAACCACAGCTGCAACAAAGTGATGTACACATGAAATTAAGAACATTTAAACACACACAAAAAAAATATATATATATTTTTTTTTAATACAGTAATTTCATATTTTTATTAAATATGATACGTTCGTAGGTCCCGTTGTTCGTAGGTCGATGGAGTCGTAAGTAGGGGGTTTGCTGTAATGGTGAGAGGAGCTGAAAAGTTTTTGGGGTTTAAAGAAGGATCATGGGAGAACATAAACAAAAAGTTGGAGGTAGATGGGAGATCAGGACCATTAGGTGAAAATAGTACATGTTAATATTACAATGGAATGCAAGAAGTTTAATTGCTAATGGACAGGAACTTAAAGGTTATATTGATAGTATTGAAGAACAACCAGAAATTATTTGTATTCAGGAAACATGGTTAAAAACAACGTTAGACTTTGTGATTAAAGGATATGATAGTGTGAGAAGAGATCGACAGGAGGGAAGTGGGGGAGGATGTGGAATATTTATAAAGCAAGGGATACAATATCAGGTTTTAGGGAAGGGGAAAGAACTTTGAGATACAAGAAGGTAAATTTAAAATAATAAATTTTTATAATCCATGTAAAACATTATCGATTGGAATAATGGAGGAGTTAATTGAATATTTGGAAGGGAAAGTAATTTGGTGTGGAGATTTTAATGCAAATAGTACAGTGTGGGGTAAAAGTAATGATAAAAACTGACAAGTTATAGAAGAATTAATGGAAATGAAAAATCTTGTATGTGTTAATGATGGAGGGGAACAAGAATCAATGTAAGAACGGATGGAATCAGTTATTGATTTAACAATTGTTTCAAATGTTTTAGCTGGTATTTGTGCAGTGGTTCATAGATAAAATTCAACAACAGGTAGTGATCATTATCCCTGGATTAACTTTAAATAATAAGAATATAAGGCTCTGAAAGAAATTTAACTTTAATAAGGCAGACTGGATTAAATTTAGATACAGGTAGTCCTCGACTTACGACGTTTCTGGGTTACGTCACGCATCTCATAAAAAATTGAAAAATCTTATTTTATGTGTTTAAATGTTCTTGATTTTATGTGTACAGCACTTTGTTGCAGATGTGGTTGTTTTAAATGGCTTTATAAATAAAGTATTATTATTATTATTTTGAAGCCGATTTACGCAGTTTCCGTTTAGCTTCGGATGCTACAAAACTTGTTGGAGCAAGCTGGACAGACAGCCGGCTTTGGACGGACTGTGTGTCCGATCAGAGGTTGCTGCGCTCGGATACATGAGCTGGAAACGCTCGGTGAACTCTGTGGACGTCTCAGGCCCGGAGCAGCAGCCGCCGATCGCTCCGCCGCATCCCACCACGCCGGCCGACACCACCAGCTCACCGCGGGATCCGGTGACCATCCCGCCGCTACTGTCCCTGCCATCAGCCGGCCCCACCGGGGACACGGAGCCGACGGGCGGCGGAGAGGCCTGCTGCGGCCGGGAGCTCGCCTCGATGCTCCGCCTGGCAGCCTCAGATGTTGGAGGGACACCGAGCTAACATGCTAACAGGCGGAGGAACGGCTTCACCAGCATACCAGTAGGCCATTAATTCTTTTTCCCCTTCATTATGGCTCCTAAATGTATGTGGATTTTGATAATTATGCAGGGTACAGTGACGTGCGGTGAGGTTCATGGCTGGTGAGGCACTGTGCAGTTTTTTTTTCATATGTATAATAAAAAACAGACAAAAACTGTTCTCCACGTTTTGGCTTCTGTCTGCCATAGCTTCTTCAGCGCTTTGGATACTTTGGATAGCGTTATTTTCTTCTTTTATAATGCATGAACCCTACAGGGTAATGTAGTTTATTCGCCATTTTATTGGCAGCAGTTAACGAGTTGTGTTTAAAATCTCATATCAGCAATCTTTACACATATACTGTAAACTGTAGCACACAAAAAAAGCACATTTAATTTGGAGAAATTTTTTTATTTTAGTCTTACCTTTACGTATAAATTAAATTAAACTATAACAAAATCTATTTTTATTTTACAGAAAAGAGCTGTGAGAATTATTACAAGAAAGCCTTAATGCCATCTATCTAATACAGGTAGCCCTCTAGTTACGTCAGGGATAGGGACCTACGTGTGTGACTTAGGTCGATGTTGTCGTACCTCGCGGACCAAAAACACCTGCCTGTCGTAGGTCCGCGTTTCTGACATAGGTCGCGGCTATACCGCTAACGGAGCGCCGCACACATATTTAATGGCATGAGACTGAAAAAGGAGACATACTAGGCCATGAACATGCACAGAACTGTACAGTAAATGAATACAGTACTGTACAATAAATAAAAAATATAATGTCTTACTTTGAGCTGGTCAAAGCCTGCCTTCGTCTTTTAGCATCAGCTCGGGTGAGAGCTCCCACAGCTTCCTTACGCTCCACACGCACACACGTGGTCAAAACTGTTTAAAAGAATGACTGTTAGCTTCTTAACTTCATACATTTGGAGCCAGAAAAAAAAAAAAACTTACTGAAAGCCGTTTCTCCGCTCTTCCATCCATCCAAAACAACTGCTCGGCGTTAGCTACGGTTAGGCCCCGCCATTAGTAGCACTGGTTAGCATGTCAGTTCATTCAAAAAGGCTGTCGGCTTTGTATCTCCGCGTTAGCTCGGTGTCCCCCGACTGCCAGGCGGACATTTGCGGCGAGCTCCCGGCCGCAGATGGCCCCTCCGCGGCATGTCGGCTCGGTGTCTTCGCCTGTGTTAGCTGCTCTGTTAGCTGCTGTCGTTAGCATGTCGGGCGGCGTTGTTGAAGCGATCACGGGGCGATCCGCGGCTGCTCCTCCGGGCCTGAGACGTCCACAGAGTTGACCGAGTGTTTCCAGCAAATTTATCCGTATGAGGCAACCCTGAACGGACACACGGTCCTCAGTAGCCTCTGGAGCTCCTCCATTGACCGCACCGGTCGCCATGTTACAACAGTAAGTAATGCGGTCACCGCAGTACTGTTGTAACATGGCGACCGGAAACGACCGGAAGTTGCGTAAATACGATCAAATTGTAATTAAAAACGAAATATTAATTCATTCATTCAACCTTTATTTAGTCAGGTAAATCTTTTGAACCTCATGGGCTCATTTACGAAAGCGACCTGCTAAAACTAAAGAACAATGAACAGCAGTGATAGAATTTCATTAAACAATAAACAAACAAACAATAAACAATAGAAAACAAAAAGAGAGAAAAAAACAAAAGATTTTTTTTTTTTTTAACAAAGTATCAAAAAACTAGCAAAACATTATAAGGTAGACGTATAAAATCATGGGAATAACGCCGCCGGATAATTATACTTTATTTATAAAGCCATTTAAAACAACCACAGCTGCAACAAAGTGCTATACACATGAAATTAATAACATTTAAACACAAAAAAAAATAATAATAATTTTATTTATTTTTTTATCATATTTTTATTAAATATGATAAAATCGTAAGTCTGAGTTGCCGTAGGTCGCAGGTGACGTAGGTCGAGGGTTTGCTGTATATTATTTAAACAACTCAAAGTACTGAAATTTTATGATTTGGTGGACTACAATATTTTGTTAGTAATAGAACCCTCAAATGTTCAAATGTACAGTATTTTGTTAAGAGAGAAAGCTGCTACAGTCTAAAGGGAACTGAAATTTTTGCAAAAGCCAAGGTACAGTATAGAACTAGTTGGATGGTTTATTTCAATACAGGGAGTTGAATTGTGGAATGGTTTGGGAAATGATGTTAAAAATGTAAACTCTGTGCTTATATTTAAAAATGATCAAAACTAAATTGTTAACAAAATACTAAAACTTTTNTTTTTTAGATAGGTAGATATAGAGATAGGTACTGTATAGATAAATAGGCCATCACGAACCACACTCCATACCAGTAAGTGGCGGTAATGCTACTAACAGTTTGTTGCCAAAAGCCAGGGCTTTTGAATCCGGTCTGGGGGCGGAGCTTAGGGAGCTACCGTTTCACAGTTAGTTGAGGACCTGGCAACACGCTTTCTATCAGAGGTAAGGTTCCTTATCGATGATTAGTTTTAATACTATTTTAAACTGTTTTTTTTTCTCGTTTATTGTGCAACATTTAGACTATTTTAAACTCCTAGCAGTGGAGTTAATGTTGTGGCCATGTCTTAACGATATTTCGTAAACTCGACGCTTCCCTCAGTTCTTTATGGTGCAGCGCTGAGCCGAACTGGGAACAATCTTCAACCATCCACCATTAAAATCTGCTAATGTAGTTTAGACACCGATCTAAACTTAAACAACAATATGTCACCGAAGTTTTTTTGCAAGTATTGAGTCACGGCCACAACATTTAAAAGTAATAATGGTTTGATTTAATGGACGGCTCCAGTTAGCTTGGCGCTAGTGCTAGCTAGCATCGTCTCAGTGATGATAACTTTTCACAGACCTGGTCTGAATGACTGTGATTTCACTTTTTTAAAATTCTGATGTGAGACGATTCGTTTCGTTTTAATTTATTTTACCTGATTCATGTCGTCCACGGACACGTTGCGTGGATCGGTCACGTGGCTGCATGCCGCCTTCTAGCATGTAGTCAGAGTCAGAGAGAGTCAGAGAGAATTTATTGTCATTTGCACCGCATGTAGTACATGTGTTGAAAACGAGATTATGTACACAGGGTCCCAGTTACATCCAACAACAAATGCAAGAGAAAAACAATAATAACATCTAGGATTAACTAAGAGAGACATCAGCTAGTAATACACTAAGCCCTAATGTAGTAGAAAAACATCATTATAAACAGCAGCACGAACATGAGCAGATGGTCACAGATGAACGCAGCAACAAGAAACAGATCAGCATCAGCATGATGTGACATTTTGCAGTGTTTATTCTTATTATTTATTTATTCATGAGTCTGACAGCCTCAGGGTAGAAGCTGTTCCTCAGTCTAGTGGTTCTACATTTGATGCTCCTCAACCTCCGTCCCGAGGGGAGTGGTGCAAAGAGTGAGTGTGCTGGGTGAGTGAGGTCTTTCATGATGCAGGTGGCTCTTTTTCTGCATCTGGAGGTGTAAATGTCTGTGATGGTGGGGAGACTGACTCCCACAGACTTCTGTGCAGTGTAGCAGGCTAACCAGCATGTTTTCTATTTTTCCAGACTGGGAACATTAAAAACGAGCTTGGCTGCAAAAGGTAATGTTCCAGAGGTTTTTTTTTTTTACTTAAAAAAAAAAAAAAAACTATGTTGCCTCAAGGCAACGGCATTTTAAAAGCTTTTTAGAGTAAAAGTTAATTATTAAATGCTAAAATTTTGTGGTATTCTAAAGGACTTCTCTACTGTGATCATCAGTTTTTCCTGAATGACTCACTGCCCCTCGTTCCTTAACTGAAAAGTATATTTTCACCCAAAATCATTATCAATCCAACCTTTAAGTGAGCAAACTTTTCTAAATATCAGGGTAACATGTCATCAAAAATGCATCAAATTGCCAAGAAAAAGGCCCTAAAGCACCAAGTGTAGTCATTAAATATCATATGGTGATCCAGACTTGCAAAGTTTACAATAAAAAATGCATATGCATAAAGATATTTCCCATGCTGTACAAACAAGCTAAGGATTATTGTAGGAGGTTCTGCCTGTTGATGCACAAGGTTGAGGACACAGACAACCTAGTAACTAGATTGATTTAATATACAATTACCGGTACTAATGTACTACTACCAGTACATGTAAAGCAACATGAAGCAGTTAAAGGGGACCACATATATGTTTTTAAAATGTTTATGGTATTTCTTTGGGGTTAAAAAACAGTGTTCATTCAATTTAATACACAAAATAATTCTTAGATAATCAATTATACCCTTTTTAATTCTGCCATTTTTAACTTTCGTTTTGAACGACTGGTTCTGATTGAAGTTCTGAAGTCCACGCCCTTCAACGATCTGTTTACGCCCTCTGTAACAGCCAGTATCTGTATAATGTGTTGTTGTTTTAAAATTAGCTCTTTTTTTTTTACTCATTTGACTTACTGTTAGTGTTAGCTTAAGATAACTTACCGAAACCCGTCTGAGCGCGCCGCAATTTGCTGCTCCTTTTAGCATGAGACCACCCGAATCCGATGCTAATGTTAGCTTGTTCCTCTTCCGGTTTTCGCCAGCTCCGCTCGTTCACGCGGAGATTTTGGGAGTTATCGCTGTTCCAGTCAAGACAACACAAAGTTCAACAAGTGTCTCCCTTAAATTAATCCGTAAGGAGAAGGTCCTCGCTGCTGCGAGGCTTCTGCCAGGCTGCAACGAGGCTGTACACTTGAAGCTCCGCTCCATCGTGCCAGAAGATGGTCCCGTTGACGCCGGTCCCTACGACGGGGGTCTGCTCGTTTAATTTTTGCCGGCTGCGCGTTGTGAGCGATCGCAAATACACTAAAAATTGAACTAAAACATAAAAATAACACTTATACTTTATTTATAAAGCCATTTAAAAAAAACGCAGCTGCAACAAAGTGCTGTACACATGAAATTAAGAACATATAAACAAAAGATGAGATGAAATCATGAAAAACAACCGTCATGTGTTTCATACAGAAGTGGGTTGAGCCTAACCAGGGGTTGCTAGGTGAGGGGCTGGTCAGGTTTGAGGTGATTGGCTGCGGTTTGTGACGTAACAAACCGCAGGAAGTGAGAACCTGACCGTTTATATCACAGACAAATAAATCTACTTAGAGTAAATAAACCACTGGGTGCATTTTTTTGGCACAAGGACTGTTTTTTTATGAAGTAAATACCCAAAGTTTAGTAAAAAAACATCAAAAAGTGCATTTTGCATGTGTGGTCCCCTTTAAAATAAAACTTAAAAGATGATGAGAATAAAGATTATGATACTGTAGTAGGGGTAAGCGAATTACATTAGTTTGCAATTCCTCACAACAGATTGATTGATCAGGAGAAGGTGAATTTTCATGTTTTGATGCAATAATTTACAAGTTTTCAGTTAAAGTAGGTCTAATTTTAGTCTAGGTTTGCGTGACAATGTATCTGTTAAAGATGACTGATTCCTGCTTTAAATCAATCAATTTGACAATGATGCATACCTCAGAGGGTCGAGTGCTACAATGATGTCTTTATTGAACTCTCTTACTGATTACATCTTGAGGACAATTCATACATTTTCTGAGTAGCACCAAGCCATGAAAAATGACTTGTCATTGTTGCTCCCAACCCCTGACTTTTTATTTTTGTCCCCCAGGTGTGAAGATTGACCCTCTCTTCATAAAGAGGTATTTATTTAACTATCTGTTAATAATTTGATTATTTGCGGTGCTGCGAGCTCGGATTAATTTATAAATCATAAAATATATTTATTTGCTCTTGAGCTTGTGCTGCAGTGATGAATGTTATGAATTCTCTCTTACTGAATCACTCTCTGAAGAAATATTTACCAGAAACTGAGTAGCATAAAGGCTCCAGCAGATGCCCTCTGAACTTTACAGATGTTTGATTACATTTAAAATGTATATTTTATTATTCCAGATGTTCACGGCTCAATCCATGTTTATGAAAAACACGACCAATAAACGGCAGGTAAGACGCTTTAAAGTTAAAATGTTTAACATCAATAAAGGCTTACACTGATGACATAACTACTGACGAGCATATGCCTGACTTCTGTGATGACGACTTATAGATCTGAAGAGCCCTTCTGAAAAGCAATAATCACAATTTTCCAAATTTTGTTATTAAGATTTTGTTTTCTTTTTAAAGGGTGACCATCATGTGCTGTTCATGCAAACACAAAGATGTTGGAAAAATCAAAAGGTGAGCTAAAGTGTGAAAACATGAGTATGTTCAGCTGTGGGTATAAAAGTGATGTAATTTAACGAGCATATGCCTGAATAAAGTGATGCCAAGTTTCTCTGATTACCCAGAGTTGAAGCTTAGTAAACCTTCAGTTTGTGTGAGATTTTAACTTTCATGTTTGTCTGCAGGTGGAGGCTTCGTGTGGCGTTACAGCTGAGACATGCTTCCAAAGCTTGGTAATTTTATTTCTTAAGCTTTTTATCCAAGCCTGCGTCAAAAGATGCTCTGCACTGTGGTTAAAAAGTCTTTATATAAAACATGGCTTGAAAAATGACTGCAGATACAAATAGGATAGAAATTATTGAAAGTGTTTGCTTTAATCACCAATTAATTATAAAGTGTTTAAAGCATAATTATTAAAATATGCATGTCTGACTTAAAGGTGCTATGTGTAACTTTCTGTAGAGTGCAGAACTTAGAAAAATTTTCAACAGGCAAAGCATTCTGATCCCTCCCCCTCAGAGCCATATATGGCTCTGAGGGGGAGGCTCTGCTGAAATTCAAATTCAAACTCTGTTTTTATTGGCTGGTTAAGGATGGGTCACTTGTGTTTTTAGTGTTTTTATAAATGCTGATAGAGAAGCAAGGGGACTATAGTTTTTTTCAGAGATTACTTTGTCTAACATCAGTCTGTCAGTAGATAGTGACGGAGTGAACAAATGTGTTAAAAATATATTGTTAGAAAAGTTACAGACTGCATTACAAAGTTACATAGTGCAGCTTTAAGAGAGGCTAAAGTTCTTTAGTACACTTAGTAGGGCTGGGCGATATGGACCAAAATGAATTTCTTGATATTTTAAGATTTATCGCGAAATAACATACCGGTACTGTACCGGGTACTGTATAATCAAAAAAGGCGTTAAATACAGAAACAACTGGACTTTATTTGTAACGGAAGACGTTTCGCCCTTCATTCAAAAGGCTTTTTCAATTCTCAACAGCTCACAAATGAAGTCCAGTTTCTGTATTTAATGCCTTTTTTGATTTTATCATGACCTGGGTGACTTTGAGAATCTTCACCAGCATAATACCATGTAAAAAAAATTATTTCTTCCCGTAAAGTAATAAATATTTTTGGGTTGAAGCTTCGTCACACCGGCACAAAAAAAGTTTAATATACCGTATATTTAGACCTTTTATAACGATATAGTCTCATATTGAGGAGAGGAAGAAAAAAGCTCAATTTTTAAAATATTGCCCAGCTCTAACACTAAGATATATACAGGGAACCCCCGACCTACGAATGAGTTCGGGACCTAAGAACCGTTCGCAGCTCGATCCGGTCGTAGGTAGGGGGTGAAAATTGCGTCCCGTTCGTAGGTCGTTATTCTGTTCGTAGGTCGCGGAAATACCGCTAACGGTGCGCCGCGCACACATTTAACAGCATGAGACTGACATACTGGCCCATAAACATGCACAGAACTTTATTTACAAACACTTATCTAAACCATTACACCACACATGCATCCATAAACACACACAGTAACTGTACATCAGTAACTTCACATCAGAACTGCAGGAAATCAGCTGGAAATCACATCAGCAAAATGATGTCAACAATCACACATGAACACTTCTCAAAGTGCAGCTTTTAACATCAGAACAGCAGCAGTGCAACCAGTGCGTTGATGAGTGTCCATGTGCATGAGAAAGAAGTCCATGAACTCAGAAAAAGCTAGAAGCAGCAGAAAAATGAAACAAAATTGTCTTACTTTGACTGAAGTGTAGGTAGACAGATGTTTTTCTCATGATCAAACCTGCATCTTGCTCAACAATGAAAGCATTTACTTTTCCACTGTCATGCGCAGTGTCACGCCCATGCCCAACTAACAACAGCCAAGGGGCAATCCCCTCCCCCACCTCGCCGATTGCCGTGTGTGACGCAGTTACGCCGTAGCTCGATTATATACTTGTAATGGGGCTCGTTCGTAGGTCACGTTTTTTCTGCCGTACGTCGATGGTATTCTTCTACTTTGGCTCGTTCGTAGGTCCCGTGGTTCGCAGGTCGGTGGAGTCGTAGGTCGGGGGTTCCCTGTAGACTTTCAAGAAATGATATTGTAAAACAATCTGTTCAAACTGGTAAAAAAAATAAAAAATTCAAATCACATTTGCCCAAAAAAAGTTGTGGAGGTTTGAGATGACACGATATTAGTGGTAGGCTTTTGACTTGGGACCCGAAAGACGCGGGTTCGCGCCCCGGCCACTACCCACCTTGGGGTGTCTGAGTGCACACCTATTTCTCCAGCTCCCCGGGCGCTTTCGGGCTGCTCACTGCACCACCTGGTAGGTGGTTGGGTTAAATACAGAGACAAATTTCGTCTGTGTATGGGAAACATGCGCAGATGACAGGAAAAGACATTATTATTATTATATTACTTCTGGACGACTAATGTGTCATGATGCCGTTTTTCACCAAAGCCCTGATCAAACCACCAACATTAAATAAAAATAAACCAATGGAACAACTGGACTTTTGTGCTTCCCTGCAGAGCCTGGTTCGACTGGTGTAAGGATGTTGAGTCCTGAACAAAGGATCATGGTGAGTTTCCTCCATTGACGTTGGTTTGTTGTTTCAGTGATGATGAAACTTAGCTCACTTTGACTCGCTGTGAAACGACACGAACTTCTGAGAAACGACAACTTGTGATCAGTTTGTAAAGTTTTATTGCTGCACACTGGTTTGTATCCTGATTAATTTTAACTCTCTCCCTCCGTCAGGTGTCTGAGCTGCTGCAGACGTGATGGAGGTCCAAGGTACGGTCGCGTCTCGTCTGTAGAAAACGCCGCCCGCTGCTGAAAATGATGAGATCTTTATGGAATCTCGTTCGTCTGAACTGCTGTTGAGAAACTGAACCTCTGACGTCTGCACAGTCTCAATGGCCCTCATGCACGAAAATGTTCTTATTCTAATCCTAAATTTCTCCTACTTTTGTTCGTACGAAGCGTTCGTACGAACATGCCACGTCAGAACCAACAAACTCTTCTATCCACAGGAAAAGCGTGTAAACGGGCTGCTTAAAGGTGATGAATTCCACCTGTTCTACTCACCTGCGCGTGCTCGCGTGAAGCTAATTTACATAATTTCCACCCCTCAAAACACCATATAAGGCCACGCTTCCTGCCTTCTGACAGCAGGAAGTGTCCATTCATTCAAACACATGAAGTAAAATGAGGAACTTCACGCGTTCGGAGATCTGCTCTCAGTCGCGCTGTGGCTACCCCCCCCCCCCCTGCAGGTGTCGGATGGTCAAATATCTTTAATGTTAGTGTAAAGTTTGTAAACAACTGTGTAGTTTCACTTATTCAGAAGAGCTGTGGCGCACCGCTGCCCCCCGCAAGTGTCGGATGGTCAAATATCTCTAATTTCAGTGTACTGTGTTACATTATAGTTTCACTTATTCAGAAGAGCTGTAGCGCACCGCTACCCCCCCACCCCCCGCAAGTGTCGGATGTGTTTTTCAACAGAAGCATTTTAAAATGTCTCTAAACTACAGTTAACTTCATATTAATATTGTAGTGCATGCTGTGTGTCCCGTGGGTCGTACAGTATCAGAAATCAAGAATAAATGGTTTGATCTGAAAATGGCTTCAAACAAACGTCTCGCCGCAGCACGGACAGGAGGAGATCAGTCTGCGAGATGGATGGACAATACTGTAAATGCCACGCTGCAAGACGCGTGCCAACATGTTTTGCAGCACAAATGATGCGCGCACCTCCTGGTCAGCGCGCAACCACCACATTCTGCAGGTTATATTTCGAATCAGATATAATAATCTATTGCTCCGATGGTGTTTGGCACAAGATCAGTCTTAATTCGTACTTGTTCTGCGGCGGTGTATGGGGATTTTATGTACCTGGGTGTTAATATGAGGAGCGGCTTTGATGACCAAGGAGCGCACGACTCACTGAAGCCTGCGCGACACACCAGACAAATTAAACTTAAAATTATAATTCTAATTCAAACAGAATAACCTATTGTCAAGAATAATTATGGTGCGTGATTTTTTTAAACTCTAAATATTTTCTAAATAACGACATATGAAGTTATTCGTGGAGAAGATCCGTCTGGATGACAGCAGACTGACGCTCCTAAATTATACGACAGCTCCGGACCACTCGTAAATTCTGTTCGTATCTGAATAAATTCGTAGGATACGAAAACATTGTTGGATGACACAAATGATCCTTAATCACTCGTACGAACAGGATAAGCACATATCTGTGCGTACGAACGGTTTGTGCATGAGGCCCAATGTCTTGTCTGGTCAGAGTCCTGGCAGATCGGTTCTTCACCTCCGCTCTTTCGTCTCGCAGGTTCTTGGCTCGTGACGACCGTCTCCTCTGATCGCAGCTGTTCACCCAGAGGTGAGTTAGTGACTCGAACGTGGCGCCTTGATTCCTTCATGATGACACCCGCACGCGTCTTACGCCGTGTGTCGATGCCAGAACCTGAAAAGGTGGACCCACTGGCGTTGCCATGGCAGCAGGGGGACGACTTGTTGGGGTTACCAACCGTCTGAATGGAACCTGTAAAACTGCTTTTAACTTGCTGATGATGTAAAGAGGTCCGCTTCTGACTGCACGTCTTTGTTCTTTAGATGTTCCTGCGTCATAGTCGAAGCACCGCTGCCCCACAAAGGTTTGTTTCTGTTGGCGTCGAAGCTGCGTTCAATAACCAGAGTAGACCTGATGAGTTTCAGTCTGAGAACCAGTGACTGAATGGTATCTTTGACGCTTCTGTGGATCATGACGTTGAAACATGTCGTGCTTCCAACGCTGACCCTTCTCGCTTGTTGCAGGTGTTTCTGTTCCTGCTGATCCAGAACCATGTGGTTCCATCAAACACCTGCACGCATCCTGTTGGGTCTCTTCCCATAATAAAATGGTGCTTCTTGTTGGTGAGTCAGTTTCATCTTTTGAAGACTAATAAATGGAAGTGATGTTTGTTTATACCGCCCCAGTCTGAGTTCCTGTGACTGAATGGTATCTTCTCTGATCTCCACGTTTTGAACTTTGTCATGTTTTCTCCTCAAACTGGATCGCTAATCCTCGTGCGTTTGCAGGTTTCTTTCAAGCAACAAGATGCTCCTTGCTTCACCACAAACCGACGACTGGTAAGCAGACTGAGCACATGCACATTTGAAAAAATTTAACTGGTTCTGGTGCAAGTGAACATCTTAAATGCCGTCGTGTTCGCGCGTAGGCGGACAAAATGGCTGCTTCGTTCCATACGAACGGTGGTGCTGGGATTGTGCAAATGATGATCTGGTTGTAAAGTCGTGGGATTGTACAGGGTCTCACCTCAGCTGGTGCCTCTCCGGTTGACCCAGTACGGCACTGAGAACCCTGTTTGCCCCTCCAAACAGGTGTAAGGTGACCTGCTGAGCTGAAGGAGTCTGGTGTTCTGGCTGAGTCTGACTTAAAAGAAAATCTGATCATATCCCTTCAAAGCCTTTTCTGTAAAACACAAAATATTTCCATCCTCATGGTCACTGTAGCCGTTTTCGCATTGGCCAGCCCTCAATGGCCCGGGCCGCCCCCGGTTTGCCCATAGCCCGAACTGGCCCGCCCGCGTTCATTACGCATTATGTAGAGAGCAAGCCTTGAAGTGGGTGGAGTGTTCACTTGACGTGGGTGGAGTGTTCTTTTAAGAGCCGACACGCCGCTAAAAAATGTTTGTTAGCTGAATATATATATTACCGTAAAAACCGGTGTATTATACGCTGTATTTTTGCTCATTTGAATGTCCAGCGTATTAAACACTGAAGAGTATTATTTATGGATTTTTTCCCATATTTTTAGACCCATATTTCGCTCTGATTCTTCGTTTTTCATTTTTGGCAAAAATGGTGCAGTACCAGTTTCAGCCGCTATACGGGCGCTGTAGGCAGCAGCCAGCAGAGGACTCAGAGAGCAAAGAGGAAGAGGAGGGCCACTTCCAGAAGTTTCCAGCTCATTGTGTCCGAAAAAAGCCTCCTTTGGTCGGACTGATGACTCTGTCGCTGCCCGCTCCCTGCTGTGGATGTAGCTGTTTTTGTTTGCAAGATACCACTAATAAACCACACCGCAGATTTTTAAATCCAGCTGATTTCACATTTGGTTCAGCTCAGGAGCCCGTCTGCTATAGTGAGGTAAGAAATTTATTTTTAAGCGTTTATTTAGCTAAATTTAAAGAAACAAAGCGTCCGGTTTGACCTGCCTGGCGCCTGCATAAAAATCGGCGACACATCCACTATCACATCCACAGCAGGGAGCGGGCAGCGACAGAGTCGGTCCGACCAAAGGAGACTTTTTTTCGGACACAATGAGCTGGAAACTTCTGGAAGTGGCCCTCCTCTTCCTCTTTGCTCTCTGAGTCCTCTGCTGGCTGCTGCCTACAGCGCCCGTATAGTGGCTGAAACTGGTACTGCACCATTTTTGCCAAAAAATAAAAAACGAAGAATCAGAGCGAAAAATGGGTCTAAAAATGTGGGGAAAAATCCATAAATAATACTCTTCGGTGTTTAATACGCTGGACATTCAAATGAGCAAAAATACAGCGTATAATACACCGGTTTTTACGGTACTTTTTATTTTCTCCAATAACGTAAAATAACTTGACCCAGCTGAGATTCGAACTCGTAGCCTACGGGTCAAGATAAAATGTGAGCTTAAAGCCAAGAGCTTATCCCTTTACGCCACGGCAGCTTATTAGTTTTTTTTGGAGTCAACCTTTCCTATGAAGGATTTGCCGCCTGTAAAATTCTGGCACGCGCAGGATTTAGAGATTATCAGTTATATTTTAAAACCCTGGCTACGCGCAAGAGTTAGAGAATATTAGTTATATTTTATAGAACTTTATAGAAAGGCGGAAATGCTCTGTAGGCTATGGGTGCGCGCTTCGTGTTATTTACGTCCTAACATAAGCTGAATTGTAATCAGTCATTAACAAAAATTTAACTCAGAAACACTAATTCAGCTAACAATTATTTTAGGGGTTTCTGTAGTTAAATATTAATGAAATCAGCTCGCGCTGAGGTTGTTTGAATGAGTCCCGCCCCTGCTGCAAACAACAAATCAAATGTGAGCAGTACATGACGTCAAACTGGGTCCGTGGGGCCGGCCCGATCAGAACCACGGTGGAGATGGTTCCAAAACAAGGACGGATCCCGGACGGAAAAGGAAAATGCGAACACGCCGAACCCGGGTTAGAAGCAGGGTGGAGCCGGGGAGGGCTGGCCAATGCGAAAACGGCTTGTGTAGTTAGTTCCTGCTCTTCAGTAAACCTGTTGAGTCTAAACCAGCAGACCAGTGCCCCACGAGGACCAGGACCGGAGGAGTTCCTCTCAGGCAGTAGTTTAAACCAGGTCTCTAATCTTTGTCTTGTTGCAGGTTCTGGTCCGAACAGCGACGACTCGTCCAGAACTACGGTAATTACAGGTAAAGAACCTGAACCTTGACACGATGAAGATGCTCCAGTTGTGCAGATGATGATGAAGGCTAACAGTCACTGGAATATCTCAGTCTGTATTCCAGTTCTCACCTGGTACTGGTCCTCTCCTGTCTGGCCCAGTACGGCACTGAGAACCCTGTTGCCCCCATACGACAGGTGTAAGGTGACCTGCTGGGTTCTGGGAGTTGACCGGTTCTGGCTGAGGTCTGACTGAAAAAAACATCTGATCACGTTCCACTTGTTCCTGCTGCTCAAGACGTGACAAAACAAACATTTAACTCTTTGTGTCTTTTACAGATCGAGGACGTCTGTAAAGTCTTGGTGAGTGACTGTTATAATTTTATTATTAAAAAAAATCAATTTACCTTAAAGTTGAAGTGATGTTTGTTTTACCGCCCCAGTCTGAACAACCATGACTGATTGGTATTTTCTGATTTTCTTAAAATGTTTAAAAGTTTTAATTTGAGTTTAATATTAAATCTTAAAAGAGTTTTCTCTTCTTGCAGACGACCTGGAGTTTTAAGTTTTTGCTGGTGAAAGACTTCGTCAACCAGCTGGTTCAGTAATTGAAACATTTGTGACTTTTCTTTTAAACTAATTATAATAAAGATTTATAATCAAGTGGAACTCGTCTGGTGTGAATTTTAAACACGTGGGACCAGCTGAAATGCATTAGTGGTAAAATGCCAACTTTAAAAACAATGGTAGTAGTTATCCACAATAAACTTTTATTTACCTCAACGTACGACTGAGTCCTGTTGCATGTAGCGTTGGCAGCCATCTTGTGTTGTGGCTGACAGGTTTTAAAGTCTGGGGCCACAAAACCTACAACTGATTAACATTATTAAGACTTAGGCAAAGAAAGTGTTTACCAATTTTTTTTTTTTTTTTAAATCATATCGACAGCCAAATGTGAGTAATGGATATCAGGCGAGGCGGCGGTAGCGGTCGGTGCTGTCTGTAATCCTGAGGTTGCGGGTTTGAGTCCAGGTTGCGTCCAGAAGGGCATCCGTTGTACAAACTGACAGATCTTTCATACGAGTGGTGACCCCTGAAGGAAGAAGCTGAAGAAACAACTATTTAAGGATCAAGCTCTTTTACTAGTTATACAAACACTTCACAACCGTCAAAAATGGCCTTTTTCTGTTTATGTAAATATTAAAGTCAAAAACATTAAATTTCACAAGTTGAAAGCTTCAAAGAGCAGCTGATGAGGGACTAATGTGGCTGCAGTATTTATGTACACTAAATGTAAAGCGCTCTGGCTCGTGTTCAGTTTTTACATGAACTAGCCAATAAATCTTAAACCCACATTGCGTTTTGATTTGATAAATTTAAAAACTTGTATGTACGCAGCTTGGATTTAAAATACTGAAACTGATTGAACCACTCTGCTGAACATTTCACTTCAAAGGTTCATGCCAATTTTAAATGTCACAATATGTATGGAACTGTTGAATATTTTAACTAATGAGTCAGAGAGTCTTTATTGTCATTTGCACCGCATGTGGTACATGTGATGAAAACGAGATTATGTACACGGGGTCCCAGTTACATCCAACAACAAAAGACGGATTGTAGGAGTTTGTTGAGTTTACTAGTGTATTTTCAGGTGTGGTTTAAATTCTCACTAAACTTTGCCAGATAAAACCTTGAGTTACTGAGAAAATGGTGAACGTATATTCTTTTTTTGCAAAATATACTAGTTGAAGTTGTGAAAATAACCACCCCATGCATTAAAAAACCCTTTAATAAGGAAAACGAAGCCAATCAAAGCAGTAAGCTGTTTTTCCAACCGAAAAAACCCGAATTTGTAAGCAAATCGGTTTCCATCAGTTATCTTTATCATTAGACCAAGCCGGCAGGCGTCTGCTTGGTGAGGTTTTACAAATCGCAGCAGAGAAACTAAATAAAGCACAATACAGTATAAAACTTAAAATTGAGACGGCAGGTCCCAACTGGACATTAGCAAATTGTCTAAAATGTAGTTGGGCTCAGATCAGCAATTCACGCAGTTCCTGCTGTCATTTTTCCCAGATAATTTTGCTCTAAACATATTTTTGTTCATCTGTATATAAGAATATCTTTAGAGTTTTTTTTTTAATGTTTATGTTTATTAAATTTGTTCATTTTTTTTACAAAAACAATACAAGACAATCTCGTATGATAATGTACAAAATATAAAAAAATGAAAGGTAGCAGAAAGAAGAATAAATCTTATTATATCTGCCCCTTACTTCCAACAATCAGATTAAACAACAATAATCAACCATGTAAACAATAATAATCTTCAACCAACTTTTTCCAACAATCAGATTAAACAATAATAATCTTCAACCAACAGTACAAAATGACTAACTCTTTCTAATTTTCTAACTAATACAATACACATTACGCTATTTCATATATATTTTTTAACACATTTGTTTTGATCATTTTCTTAAATGTAAACATTGACTTGGCATTTTTAACTACATTCTCCAAGCCATTCCATAATCTAATTCCCTGGATTGAGGTAGAACGTCCCTTCAAACTAGTTCTGAATTGTGGTTTTACAAACATCTCTGTCCCCTTAAGATTATAACAACTTTGTCTTTTAACAAAATGCATTTGGATATTTAAAGGTAATGTGTTATTTTGAGCCCTATACATAACTGATAAAATATTATAATCTACCAAATCATGGAACTTCAATAACTTCAGTTGATAAAATAATGTACTTGATGGATGACGGTAATGTTTTCTAGTGATAATTCTTACAGCTCTTTTCTGTAATACAAAAATAGGCTTTGTGATTGTTTTACACGCATTCCCCCAAACATCAATACAATAGATTAAGTGTGGAACAATGATTGTGTTATACAACAAATACAGAGCTTTATCATTCAATAGGTCTCTGACTTTGTACAGTACTGCAATCGATTTAGCTATTTTTATTCTTACAGAATTTATGTGTTGTTTCCATGTCAGTTTGTCATCAATGATAACACCCAAAAACTTCACCTCACTCACTCTACAAATCTCAACATCCTCAATTTTGAGTGGAACATCAACAGTTTTCTTTTTATTACCGAATATCATGTAATTAGTTTTTTCTAGATTTAATGATAATTTATTTATTTTAAACCAAGTTTGTATCTTGACAAATTCTGTCTTTATCAATTCCAACATTTGTTCTATATCTTCACCTAAACAGAAAAAAGTGGTATCATCAGCAAAAAGTACACATTTAAGGAGTCCTGACACATTTACCAAGTCATTCACATATAAAATAAAAAGCTTTGGTCCAAGTACAGAGCCTTGGGGAACTCCACATGTGATATTACAGAGGTCAGATCTTACATCATTTATTTGTACAAATTGTTTCCTATCTTTTAAGTAGCTAGATACCCACTGTAATGCTGGTCCTCTAATA
>JBBPBX010014336.1:0-38172 GCA_038048925.1 Garcialebias charrua
TAGAGGTAGAGTGGCATATGCAATAAGGCTAGTAATATATATATATATATATATATATATCAGCAGTAGTGTAGATATAAAAAGTAGTGTAAATGTAAACAGTAGTAATAAATGTAAACAGTAGTATTGAATGAAAACAGTAGTAATAAATGTAAACAGTGAATGTAAACAGTAGTATGACTATAGGCAGTAATGTAATACAAACATTAGTGCAAATATAAGAAGTAGTGCAAACTGAATGAGCACATGACCGTGAGTTGAGTGAATAACCCGTTTTGATGACACAGAGTCCAGTGTTAAAATCTTTGTGTTGTGTGGTGGTGTGTGAAAGTTTTTTGTGATTAAGGCAGTACAAGTGGGAGGGAGGGCAGAGCAGGCAGAGAGTTTAGCATCCTGACTGCCTGATGAACAGAGCTGTCATTTAGTCTGCTGGTTCGAGCCTGGAGACTCCTCAGTCTCCTCCCTGAAGGCAACAGGCTGAAGCAGCTGTGTAGTGGGTGTGTGGGATCACCTGCCATGCAGAGGGCTTTCCGAGTGAGGCGGTTGCTGTGTAAGTCCTGTAGTGAGGGGAAGGAGGTGCCGACAATCTTCTCAGCTGCTCTCACGATGCGCTGGAGGCTCTTGCGGCAGGATGCAGTACATGCACCAAACCACACCGTGATGCAGCTGGTCAGGACACTTTCTATGGCACCCCTGTAGAAGGTGCACATGATGGGGGTTGAAGCTCCAGCCCTTTTCAGCTTGCGGAGAAAGTAGAGACGCTGGTGAGCCTTCTTGGCCAGTGATGCAGTGTTCCTGCTCCAGGACAGGTCCTCTGAGACGTGCACTCCCAGGAACTTGGTGCTGTCCACTCTCTCCACTGTGGTGCTGTTGATGGTCAGAGGGGCATGTTGGGCATCCCTCTTCCTGAAGTCCACAACAATCTCCTTTGTCTTCTCCACGTTGAGAGTGAGATTGTTGTGTCCGCACCACAAGGCCAGGCGGCTCACCTCGTTCCTGTAGTCCGTCTCATCGTTGTTGCTGATGAGACCCACCACTGTTGTGTCGTCCGCAAACTTGATGAAGTGGTTGGAGCTGTATGATGGTGTGCAGTCGTGTGTTAGCAGGGTGAATAGAAGGGGGCTCAGCACACATCCTTGTGGGGCCCCTGTGTTCAATGTGATGGTGCTAGATGTGTTATTCCCGACCCGTACTGCCTGTGGTCTCCCGGTCAGGAAGTCTAGCAGCCAGTTACACATTGAGGTGTTCAGCCCCAGACTGTCCAGTTTAAGGATGAGCTGTTGGGGGATGATGGTGTTGAATGCCGAGCTGAAGTCGATGAACAGCATTCTGACATAGGAGTATTTCGTGTCCAGATGTGTGAGAGCTGTGTGAAGGGCAGAGGAGATGGCATCGTCGGTTGAGCGATTAGGCCAATATGCTCCTCTTTGGCCTCCCTCTTTGTCTTTTTCCTGGCAGCTGCATTTCTAACATCCTTCTACCAATATACTAACTGTCCCTCCTCTGGACATGTCCAAACCATCTCAGTCTGGCCTCCCTAACATCATCACCCAGTTGTTGAACATGTGCAGTACCTCTTATGATCTCATTCCTGATCCTATCCATCCTTGTCACTCCTAAGGAGAACCTCAGCATCTTCATTTCTGCCACTTCCAGTTTTTCTCCTGTCTTTTTGTCAATGACACTGTCTCCAGACCATACAACATAGCTAGTCTCACCACTGTTTTGTAAACTTTGCCTTTGACCTTTGCTGATAACTTTTTGTCACAAGTCACTCATGAAACTTTTCTCCATCCTGCCTGGACTCTCTTTTTCACCTCTTTACCACATTCTCCATTTTCCTGGATAGTGGACCCCAAGTACTTGAAGTCCTGCACCTTTGTGACCTCTGCTCCTTGTAGCCTCACTGTTCCACTGGCCTCCCTCTCATTCACACACATGTACTCTGTCTTACTACGGCTGACTTTCATTCCTCTTCTTTCAAGTGAATACCTCCACCTCTCCAAGTTCTCTTCCACCTGTTCCCTGTTCTCACCACAGATCACAATGTCATCAGCAAACATCATAGTCCATGGGGATTCCTGCCTGGCCTCATCTGTTAGTTGGTCCATCACCAGAGCAAACAAGAAGGGGCTCAAAGCCGATCCTTGATGCAATCCCACCTCCACCTTGAAGATATCTGTCACTCCTACAGCACATCTTACCACTGTCCTGCTGTTCTCATACATGTCCTGTACCAATCTAACATACTTTTCTGCCACTCCAGATTTCCTCATGCAATACCACACCTCTTCTCTTGGTACCCTGTCATATGCTTTTTCTAAATCCACAAATACACAATGGAGTTCTTTCTGACCCTCTCTGTACTTCTCTATCAACATCCTCAAAGCAAAGATGGCATCTGTGGTGCTCTTTCTTGGCAAGAAACCATACCGCTGCTCACAGATGGTCACCTCTTGTCTAAAGGCTGGGTTATACTCCGCAAGACTCCCTGTCTTACGTCTTTTACCCCCCGTTGAGTGAACAAACATTGCGTAACTTCTGGCTGCACTCCCGCTGTGATCCCCCGGTGACAGCCCGTCTTGTACGTGGCCCCCAAGCAGAACTGCAAGACGTCGCAGTTTTGCTTGCAAAGTGGCAAAGCAGCGTATGAGTCAATGTACACAGTATATGTATGAGGTAGTAGTTGATGTTGTTATAGAGGCAAAAAGTGGCATATGCAGTAAGGCACATTGGGCATCCCTAAATAAGACCGTTCAGAGCACACTGTATATGTACCAGCAGTGGTGTAGATATTAGAGTAGTGTAAATAAATGTAAACAGTAGTAATTACATGTAAGCAGTAGTAATAAAAGTAAACAGTATTAATAAATGTAAACAGAGAATGTAAACAGTATTATGATTATAGGCAGTGATGTAATACAGACATTAGTGCAAGTATGAGAAGTAGTGCAAACTGTATGAGCACATGACCGAGAGTTTAGTGAATAACCCGTTTGATGACACAGAGTCCAGTGTTAAAATCTTTGTGTTGTGTGGTAATGTGTGAGAAAGTTTTAGTGTTAAGGCAGTTCAAATGGGAGGGGGGGCAGAGCAGGCAGAGTGTTTAGCATTCTGACTTCATAACAACAGTCATTCTACACACAACCATCCGATGTTGTCTGGCCACGCTCTCCCCTGCCACAACCTTACAGTCTCCAATCTCCCTCAGGTTTCCTCTTCTACACAGAATGTAGTCGACCTGTGTACTCCTTCCTCCACTCTTATAGGTCACTCTATGTTCCTCCCTCTTTTGGAAATAGGTATTGACTATAGCCATTTCCATTCTCTTGGCAAAATCCACCACCATCTGTCCTTCCTGGTTTCTTTCCTTGACACCAAACCTACCCATCACTTCCTCATCCCCTCTGTTTCCTTCACCAACATGTCCATTCAGGTCTGCTCCAATCACCACTCTTTCCTCCCTGGGAATACTCTCTATCACTTCATCCAAATCTTTCCAAAATGTATCTTTCTCCTCCCCATCACATCCAACCTGTGGAGCATAACCACTGACTATGTTTAGCATCAGACCTTCTACTTCTACCTTCAGACACATCACCCTATCTGACACTCTCTTCACCTCTACTACATTATTTGCCAACTCCTCCTTCAAGATCACCCCTACTCCATTTCTCTTTCTATCCACACCATGGTAAAACAGTTTGAACCCTGCTCCAATGCTGCGGACCTTGCTGCCCTTCCACTTCGTCTCTTGGACACATAAAACATCTACCTTTCTTCTCTGAATCATGTCAGCCAGCTCTCTACCTTTGCCTGTCATTGGCCCTCATTCATGAACCGTTCGTACGCACAGATTTGTGCTTAAACTGTGCTTACGAGTGATTTAGGAGCATATGTGGCATTCAACAATGTTTTCGTATCCTAAGATTTTTTTCAGATACGAACAAAATCTACGAGTGGTCCGGACCTGTCGTATATTTTAGGAGCGTCAGTCTGCTGTCATCCAGACAGCATTTCTCCACTAATAACTTCATATTTCGTTATTTAGGAAATATTTAGAGTTTAAAAAAGTCACGCACCACAATTGTTTTTGACAATAGGTTCTGTTTGAAGTCGAATTATAATTTTAAATGTAATAATGACTAACGGATTAAAGTATTTAAATGAAAATCAATTTGTTATCAATGCCGTTTTCTAACACTACAATATTAATATGAAGATCTCAAACTGAAACCAACTTAAACCATGAATTAATTTAAGTTTCGGTAACGCAGACTTTACAGTAACCTCCTCCTATCACTGGCATAGATCTCGTGTGGCGCAGTGAGTAGAGCACTGCGTCACAGCTCCGAAGGTTATGGGTTCGCGTCCCGCATGGGACAACGTTTTTTTTCTTCTTTTAATTCATTCCAGATTTAAAAAACACAAGAAAACTATTTACAATACAACAAGAAATAAAGCATAAAGCCTTTTTAATTTGGAATGAATAAATAATCTAAAGTAAGAAGGAAAAAAAAAAATCATACCTTGTGGGACTCGATCCCACGAGGTGTAGAAAAGGTTAGAAACAGCTAACAGCGCAATGCTTTAACCAGTAAGCCACCAAGACACATGCATATTTTGAGGTCCACATTTATTATAAACAAACTTTCTTTGGCTTTAGCTGGTCATTTACTTCCATGAGTGACGCTGCTAATAAGGACAGATTTTCTTTTCTCAATCAAGGAGAGCAGAACTTCATTCTCCGCACCGGTAGTGATCTTCTTTTTTACTTTTCGCTGTCATTTTATGAACGGACACGTTTTGCCTCTGAGGCAGGAAACGTAGCCTTATATGGTGTTTTGAGGGGTGGGAATTATGTAAATAAGCTCACGCGTGCACGCGCAGCTGTTTAGAACAGGTGGGATTCATCATATTTACGCAACCCATTTACACACGTTTCCTCATGATAGAAGAGTTTGTTGAATCTGACGTGGCATGTTCGTACGAACGCTTCGTAAGAACAAAAGTAGGAGAAACGTAGGATAAGAATACGAACAGTTTCATGAATGAGGGCCAATGTCCCCACATTTAGAGTTGCAACCCTCAGTCCTATACAGTATTCTTCACTTTCCTCCTCTCCCTCTGTCTTCTGGCACATTTCCCTCCTCAGGGTCTTCGACTAACAGTAGCACAATTTCCGCCAGTACCCTGTTTGTCAACAGCACCGGTGGCGGTCGTTGTTTAGTTTTAATTTAGTTTAGTTTATTCATTCATTTTATAATAATAATAAAAAACAATACAACATTATACAACAAGTAAATATACAACACATAAATGAAATGAAAGGTGGCAGTAAGAAGAAAAAAAAATCTTATTTTAACTGCCCCTCTTACAATCCATCAAATCAAACATCAATCAACTTTAAATAAGAAAAAATAATAAATAATTCACCAAAAATATCGAATTACAAAGCAACATACATAACAGTATTTCATTTATACCTTTGCAATAGTCCATTTTTAATCATTTTCTTAAATGCAATCATTGTTGCTACATTTTTTACTTCAGTCTCCAAGCCATTCCATAAGCCAATTCCTTGAATTGAGGTTGACCGACCCTTTAAACTGGTTCTATATTGTGGTTTAATAAATATTTCTATTCCCTTAAGATTATAACAGCTTCGCCATTTAACAAAACGCATTTGGATATTTACAGGCAGTTGATTTTTATGAGCTCTATACATAACTAATAAAATATTATAATCCACCAAGTCCTGGAACTTCAATAATTTCAATTGATCAAATAAGGTGTTAGAAGGGTGACAATAATGTTTTCCAGTGATTATTCTAACAGCTCTTTTTTGTAGCAAAAAATAGGCTCTGTAAATGTTTTACAAGCTTTCCCCCAAACAACAATGCAATTAATTAAATGTGGAACAATAATTGTATTATACAACAAATACAGAGCTCTGTCATTCAACAAGTCCCTGACTCTGTATAATAATGCAATTGATTTAGCCATCTTTGGCCTAACATAATTTATGTGATTCTTCCACATCAATTCATCATCAATAATAACACCCAAAAACTTCACTTCATTAACACAACAGATTTCAGCACCATCAATCTTAAATGGAACATTAACAGTTTCCTTTTTTTACTGAATATCATATACTGGGTTTTATCTAAATTCAACAATAATTTATTTAGTTTAAACCAATTTTGTATTTTAACAAATTCTGTCGTCATCAACTCAAACATCTGTTCAATATCTTTACCCAAACAAAAAAATGTGATATCATCAGCAAATAATATACAGCTAAGGAGTCCTGACACTTTTACCAAGTCATTTACATATAGAATAAACAGCTTTGTGCCAAGTACAGAACCCTGAGGGACTCCACATGTAATATTGCAACGGTCGGATCTTACATCATTTATCTGCACAAATTGCTTTCTATTTTTCAAATAACTAGATACCCACTGCAATGCTGGTCCTCTGATACTGTATTTACTCAATTTGTCAATGAGAATATTATGATCAATAGTATGCTGGTGAAGATTCTCAGTCGTCCAGGACATGATAAAATCAGAAGCAAGCGCTCAATACAAAAAACAACTGGCCTTTATTTGTTACAGAAAACGTTTCACCCTTCATCCGAAGGGCTTTTTCAATTCAAAAAGCAGCTGTGAGACAGAAGTTTTATACAGCCTGACATGCCACGCACCAACATGTAATTTGGAAGCTGAAATAACGCCCACACATACCGGAGATAACATATCCATTCTATGTAAATTGACGCTGTAACAGTTTTGTGAGACAGGCTTTTGTTTGGGGTGCCAGCCAGGTCTCTCTCCTGACATATAAGATGTCTAATTATATAAATAATATATTTGCCCTTTAACACAAAACTAGAACAAAGGATGTTAAACACTTAATGTGATCACACCCTTACACTAAATGAAATAAACCCATCAACTACATAATTTTTTTTTTCAAAATCAAGTGTATTTACCCCTGGATACAAACAAAAATCCTCATAATAATTCATACAAAAGAAAGCAATATTTAACAAACTTAGTACTGTATTTAATCAATTCCACAGCCCGGTGCTCGGCGGCACACAAAGGTCAACAATCCTGCTGCAGCAAACAGGTGGCAATATATTTATCCACACAAACAATAATTCATCAAATAATAACTCAACTTAAAGAGGAATGTGGCTCGAGCAGTTAATCTCTGTCCCAAAACCAGTGCTCGGCGGCACACAAAGTTTTAAACAAAAACAATAGTTCATCCAAGTTTTAATAATCCACAGAGGTCGCAGATGAAAAACAGCTGGTTTGTTTCACTCACGCTACCGACGATGGGGGGGAAGAAGACAGTTCAAACAGAAGCAATTTTGTTGCATCCAGTTGAGGCTCTAGTAATCCAAAATCACGTCGTCCACACTTCCAAACAGCTGAAGATGACACACCCCGCTCCGCTTCGCGCTTCCTTCCGTTTCCTTTCACATTTCTCAAAAAGGGGCGTGTTCACCGGTGGACCAGCTGGTTTATCGGTCAGTGTGTTAGGGGATAATTGCTCCAAAACAATAAAGGGGTGGAGAAATTTAGGATTTTAGGCGCATAATATTTATTGGTGAAGGTTCAGGCTGTTACACTCCCCCTTCCCTGAAGAAAGTCGAAACCTGTGGAGGCGTTGTATTGTATTATCGGCATTAAAACCCTTTAAATTCCTCCTCATCGCTGTCCTCCTCAAAAATCTTTAGGAGTGTCTTTCTTTGCTCCCTGTCAACTTCTTCAGCGGTAGGATAGCAAGGTTTCATTTGTGTCACATTTACTATGCGAAGATCCTCCCCAGTGTCCTCCAAGACGATCTCATAGTTCACAGGTCCTAGTTTTTGGACAATTCGGTAGGGACCTTTCCAACGTGGAGCAAGTTTGGCAGAATAAGACCTATCTGCCCTTGAGATGGGGTGAGTGCGAAGCCATATCCGATCTTGAATCTTGAAGTCAGCTTCTCTTCTTCCTTTGTCATAGTACTTTTTTTGTTTTTTGCGTGCCTTTTCCAAGTTGTGGGTAACCAGGTGTCTGAGTTCAGTCAATTGTTTGGTGCAGAGTACAGCAAGTGGAGGCATCCATCACTCTGTGCAGTAAGAGGAGCCGAAGAGGAGTATCCATCTTGTTGGGTTTGAGCATTGGTTGCTTGCCAGAGGAACGGGGAATTGAACGAATCCCAGCTGGCTATATTATTATCTTCAGCAGCTTGCAGCCCAAAGGGGGTCGTGGCTTTTCCAACATCCACGCTACCTCTGAAGAAGTGCATCTTTCAGCAAGATCTGTGAAGAACAAAATTCAGGGTGTCTTAAAAATCAACAAATACTTACTTTTGAAGGTGTTGTAACAAATAATGTGGGGTAAGGTATTTAAACACTTACTGGACCACCATTATTGTAGAGATATAGGACTTACTGGTCAATTTACTGACTTACCTATAGTTTTAGATGCGCAGGTCTGAGCAGACTTTTATCTGCACAAACTTGCCACCAAGTTCACGGGGTCTCAACTTTTTCAGAATAAATCAATAAATCTGTGATGTGATTAGCCAGAAATGTAATTTCACGAGAGACTTCAACTTATGTTGGTCTACCAGAAAAATAGACCTTTTATTGAAACTATCACAAAAATTACATTAAACATTTGTATCGATATTAGCTCTGATTTAATAACTACGTTGACAAGAATTCAAATTAAAACAAACAGACATTGGGAACTTAAACTGTTGGCACATTACTTGACAGATTAAAAGCTTATGAAAAATAAGAAATAGGAGGAAGAAGATGAAAGCTAAGTTAACTGAAATTGATTATTTTGAAACAACCAGGGTGGCATGCCTTTCCCAAACAGGTCCAGCTGTACTTCCGACACGTGCAGCATACAAACAAGCCTCTTTACCTGGTGACGATACGTCTGGTTGAGGTGAGGACTGAGAAGTTTGTGGACACTAACGGGCTGTGTGGACTCGCTCAGGTCCAGTCGACTTCGTGCGTGTATGGCTGGTAGTGGTGTCGTTTCTTCGCCCGAGCCCTACCCTACCCGAGCCCTACCCGACTTCGGGTAGGGTAGGGCCATATTTTTGCGTTTGATTGGCGGGCCGGGTCGGGCTCGGGCTTTGATGTGGTTTTTTTTAATCATACAGCACAAACAAAACTAAATAAAAATGCACACAATATAAAATTGTTTTAATCTGCTTGTAAAGAATATAAGGCAGTAAGTTTACTGATGAGGAAATAATTAATAGAGTGAATTTAGATGGTGAAAACCGCAGCGCAGCCACTAAATTGCGCAACTCAGCCCCGCTCACCAGCTGACGTGCGTCAGGTGCACGCTCACGTCCGCACACTGCTCTCATCTGCGGCGGAACAAGTTGCCGCACCTGAACTTCCTGAAGCTTCAGATTTATTTGGCAGGTTCACAGCTGAAGAGGCTGCGCAGCTGACGGCCGCTCCGGCCGGCGCAAACAAAGCCATCTTGATATATGCGCGTTTTATTTTGTTCATGTTTGTGCAGTTCTTATAAATATATTTGTGATACTTTTTATTGTTCTTTATCACTGTTACTGTTATAATTCAAGCCAGGTTGTGCACTTTTTAGCGCTTAATAAAGCTTAATAAATAAACGTAGTGTTTTTTTTTTTTTTTTTTTTTTTTTTAATCGGGTAGGGTCGGGTCGGGCGGTGATTTCTAGGAAATGAGCGGGCTCCCTCGGGCTTGGGTAATTAAACTAAGGGCTCGGGTAGGGTAGGGCCGTGGATTTCCGGCCCTATGACAGCTCTAATGGCTGGATCAGACGAACCGGGAGCACGCTTTCACCGGCAGGAACAGGCCCCAATCGCACTGACTGAACTTTCAAAATAAAACTTCAGAAAACAAATTCTTCCAGAAGATGAGTGAGTGGGTTACAGTAAGCTTTACTGTAACTCCAGCTGAAACGTGGGTCGAGTTGACATACTGACCGGAACGTCTCCAGCTTTCCCAGAGGAGAGAAACCAGTTGTCAGTTAGTTCTCTCCAAAACACTAATGTCCAAATAGGAAGTGCACCTTTATATGGGAGGCGGGATCTGACCCACCTCCTTACCGACTACTGGCTGAACTAACAAAATAAAAGATGGAAGTTTAATTCCATAGGCAGAAAGACTCTTGACGGACAACAGGAAAACTGTTTACATAAACAGCCAGATGGACTGGCCTGTTGAGTCTAGGTTGCAGACAAAACAGAGAAGAGAGTGAACAGCTTACCCTGACTCATGTCCTAGATTTCAGAGCACACTTGTATTGTAGAATAAACCAGCAGAAGTCAAACTCATGCAAGTAACAGATCATCATTAAAATGACAAAATATACTGTTGATCAATTCTGAATTAACACACATTAAAGAGAAAGTTCAATCTGATTAATTAGTGTCCATTAATTCATAATAATTGTAAAAATAAAAGTGTCCATTTGTCTCCTTGAGAGTTTCAAGAAGGTGTAACACTGAGAGTTTCAAAGAGATGCAGAGAGGTGTACTTGAAGGTCAAGATAGAAGGCCTGTATCACTACAGTGTTGTAAAGGATTATGAGGAGGTCAATGTTAATACTGACCTCTTTACCTTAATTAATTTACTCATTCAGATTGAATAGTAATTTCACGGATTCTTTCTTTTTCAGTTTACCTAATATTTCTGTGATCTTTATGATGGATAAATAAATAAAGCCATAGAGTGACAATGGACACGTTAACTTAGTTGGTATGTCAAAGACACTACCATTTATTTAAAATAAATCAACTAAATTAACACCATTACACTTGATTGACATGATTTCACTTTCTTGCAATTTAACACGTCAGCACATTTAAATTGTAACACAACAGACATAAATACAGGATGTTAACATATTTAGTCTGAGGCTCTATGACTTAATTAGTTTCCAGCTTAGACTTGAGGGAAAAAGGAAAGGAGCTAGTTCTAGTTTACGTTTTCAACGTCTCCTGGTTTCGCGTTGGTCATCAGAAAATATGTCAGCTACTGGCCTCTGACTTCAAGATAACTATTCCAGGAAGGAATAAACAAAGTTTGAGCTTACGCTCATTCGAAGTGGACTATAACAGCATGTTATTGGTCCTTAACTGGATGACGTGTCCTTAGCGTGTGACTGAGTTCATCCAGCTACTTTGGGACGACCTCACATCTTGAAGTTCCCAGCAGACTCCCAGTTCCAGCAACAGCTTAGAACTTTTAGGAAGGATCTCAGATGAGAGAGACTTGTCTCTTTTTCATTGGTCCGTGGACCAGCGAGGAGTTCACTTGTTGTTATCAAGATTCAAGGTGAAATTCACAGCAGAGTGAAAATGTTTTGGAAAGACAGAGAGTGCTGGAGCCCTTCTCATGAAAACAACGGATTAACTGTCTTCTGACTTTCTAAACAAAACGGCCGGGTCTCTCTGACCCGAGTCTTCAACTTTCACCCAGCAGTGGACACAGTGATGTGCAGAAGTGACACAGTTTAACTCTTACAGAATAACACAGCTTAAAAGCACACATCATGAAAATGACAAAAGTTATTCTTTTGATTACATTAGAATAAAATCAAAGATAGAAATAGTCTCTTTTGGTGACTATGTTCTCAGATTACAACTAATGGAATAATTTGTAGTAAATGTCTTGCTTTACTGAGAGGTCAGTAAAGGTCATCTCTGGAACAGTTCAAAAATACACAGGTGTATCAAAGTGGACACGGTCATGCCCACTACATCTCCCCCCTTTTGGAAGCCATCGCCAGTCCTTGGGGATGGGGTCCAACACGAAAGGAACATTGAACTGTCTCTGATCTTGAAGTAATCCAGCAAGTGGAAAAGAAAAATCAAAATTATAATCCCATAAAGTTTTTGGAACTTCCATACTGTTCGGAGGTAATCCCATTGCGGTAAGCTTTTAATCCTTTGGAAAACAAAGTCTGTTAACTCTTGGAAAACAAAGTCTGTGATCCCTTGGAAAACAAAGTCTTATAATCCACAGCGGTAATTCCACAGCAGTAATTCCACAACGATTAGTTTTGTTGATTGATCAGCAACAATTGTTTTCATAATCAGCATGTAGAGGGGATCCCTCGATTGACGCAGAGGAGGCGACCCTTGGATGAAGGTTGAAGACCAAGCGTTGGAGCTGCAGGTCCCCACATCGAAGGTTGTTGGCTGGTTGGTTTCCAGTCAGTGCCACTCTGGTTCTATGTGTCATGCAATTATGTGGTTTTTAGGTGGGCTTATGATTGGGATTTTACATTAGCCTTACCTATATGCACCTGGTATGTAAGCTATCATGGTTTAGATCAGCTACAATTACCAATTAAGGGGTGGATCAATTCTAAATTAGATATAGGGATCTATACCTATAGAATTTTGGAGGGCTTCTGTAACGAAGGCCTCTAATTCCAAACTATTCCTCCATTCATTACTTAGTTTAGGTTAAACTAAAATAAAAAATGAAATATAGTTTGATCTAAATGTCTGTTGTCTTTTAGACGAACGACGTAGGATTTGGTATTCCTAATAAATTTTGAAGTCTATGGCGAGACTCATCAAAATGAATAGATAATCTAGAATAGAAACGATCGAATCGGTTCAATTTAGAAATTGTGAGACCAGTGTAGTTTATGGTACCTTGAGTAGCTTTAAACTACATTGACTCTTCGACGATTGAGATTTAACAAAACGAACTGCATGTTGGCATAGTTAAATCCATATCATTCATTAACCAATGTTAATACAAAACCTTTTTGGCTGGGAGTGTTCAGAACCAAACAATATCTCAACTAATGACAACAGTAATGACTAAACAACAAGGAAACAACGTTTCACTGCTTCGACACACTCTTGTCGTCAGATTCCAAAGTGCAACACACAAGAAAAACAGGTCTCAACTTTATGACCGAGGTCAAATTAAATCTCGTGGATTTAAACGGTTGTTAAGGTTAGTTTTTTGTTGTGGGTTTTAGGCTTAGCGTTTCTAAGTTCAAATTGGACAATGCGACTTATAGGGTGGGAAATATGGTAGTTTAAACCTGATTAGTTTATTTACTAACTTGTGTTTGTACGACCTTATTATCCCATGAAGTCGGTGAGTTTGTGAGATCTTTGTCTTTTGTGGATTCATTGAACGCCTTGTAAGGTTTGATCTGATTTCGATGTACCCATTTAGCAATTGGCTCTTTGCGGCCTTTGCTGATTTTGATTTCGTAGACGACTGAGGACACTGTCTGTTATCAGATGAAGTCCAGTCCACCTGGGCACAGGGTCGCAAATCGCCACTATGCAGGTTATGCAAGGCATACAGGCGCTGCCCTACAGGGGGCGCCAAAACCGTCTCTAGAAAAAATGTTTTTCTAGCAGGCATCTTCTTTAACTGCATGAAATGATCAATAACAGGGAAACAGCACTGCTTAGGCGCCCCCCCCCTGCTCCCTCACCTCCCTCCTCCTATCTCTCTGCTCTCCCTTCACACACAGGTGCTGTGAACACGCACCCCTAGAGAACGCACACAGGCACGTTATTTATTTATTTATTTATTTTTTCACTCGTGCACTTGACTTTGGAGCGGCAGAAAAACTATCCAGGGCGCAAAACAGGAAAAGGAAGTTGTTGGAAGGATGAAAAAAAAGCCTTTCAATGTGGTTAAAAGATATTAGGTAAGTACTGTCAGTGTATGAGCAGGACAGGAGGGTTGTAAAATATTCAGGTTAGCTAAAGCTAGCCTAATAGGAATCGTCCCATATTTGGCTGTTAAATAAATGTAGCCTCCCCTAAAGACGTGATTTGTTTAATATTTTTATGAATATTTTATACATGTCCCACACATCCACACACTAAGTGTAAGAATGACCTAAATAAAACTCAGGAAACATTAACACAAGCTAAACTGTTGTGGTGGCAGTTCCCAGCTATGTTCCAGTGCTGCAATTTATACACTCATATGTACATTTATTATTATTGATTCTTTAATTAAAGATGAGTTGTACAAGTTTATGTGTGTATCAGACAAATTAGTCCTCAGTGTCACTATAGCCCTGAGACTCAAAAAGGTTGGTGACCCATGTTACCAACCTTTTTGGCAGAGGGACACTTGAGTTTAAATGTCTTATTTAATATCACTACAGTGGTGTGTGTTGTGATGTATCTGGTAAGTCAGATTAGATGAAATGTACAGTCAGTAACTGTTATCCAACAAGGAGATGATTTAAATTAAAGTTTAATTTCTATTGTGGTTTGACTGCTGTATTTTTAAACCTACTTAACACAAAATTAATGTCATTCAGCTGTGAGGATGGAGAGAAGGAAGAGAAGATGACAGAGGAATCAGGACAGACTGGGGAAGGCAACAGGTTGGTCTAATGCAGGTGGAAGTGAGGGAACAGCTACTTAATCCCAAGCAATAACATGTAAACATTATTTTTAAAAACTGTATTAAGATCTGTAATTTTTACAACTAATATATAATGCTTTTTTGACCATATGACAGTGCAGAATGCCACAGACAAAGGGTGAAGGAGACAGACACAAGGTCAGTGATAGAGGAGACAAGTGATAGCATAATTACATTAGGGAAGCAACAAAAACCTATACTGTAGTGTATACCATGATGGTTTGAATTTCTGATGACCATTTTTCATTGTCTTCTTTCACGGAAAGTAACAGTTTAAATGTCATAAATTTTAAAACACTGACATGGACTCCAGGCTGTTAAGATTTCATATTTTCACTACATAAAATGTTGAGCACTGATTACCACTACTGTTATACATTTTTACTTTATTAAACTTCTTATTTGTTTATCATTGAAATTATCACCTGATATGATATGTAACATAAAAAAATCTGTAATATTGCTACTGTATTTTCTAAGTGCATGACTAAGGGAGGAAAGCTGTATGAGGCGGCAGGTAAAGGGAGCGCGCGGGGCGCGCGCGGGGGGGCGCCGTTGATGTTTTCGCATCCACCTCAAAAATATGTAGTTGCACCCCTGCCTGGGCATTAGTTTGCGGGCGAGAGTTCCGGTCTCGGACCCTCCTTTCCCGGTTGCTGGGGCGAACGTATAGTACCAGACTCTGTCTCCCACTTGGAGTTCATTGTGAGAGGCCTTCTGGTCGTAGTACGCCTTGCGTCCTTCAGCGGATTTTTCCAGGTTTTTCTGGGCGAAAGCAAAAGTGTTTCTGAGGTGTACATTCAAATCTTTCATGTATTGTTGTGTAGTGTAGGCTGTCGCCATGGCGGCGTCGCCTGGTTGGTACAACAGGTGTAGAGGGAGAGTCATTTGTCGACCGGTCATCATCTCGAAGGGAGAGATGCCAGTTGATGTGTGTGGAGTGGCTCTTATGGCCATGAGGACCAGAGGGAGTTTCACGTCCCAGTCCTTGTGGTTTGCAGCCACGTATTTCTTCAAAATACTCACCACAGTTCTGTTTGCTCTCTCAACTTGGCCTGAAGCCTGTGGGTGGTAGCCGACATGAAAGTTAGCCTTGACGCCTAGCGTCTTCCACAGTTCTTTCATCACTTCACCTGTGAAGTGTGTACCTTGGTCTGAGTTCACCCGAAGGGGAAGTCCAAACCTTGAAAATATATGATTCATTAACAACATAGCAGTGGTTTGTGCTGTGTCGTTGGGAGCTGGTAGGCATTCTACCCATTTGGTAAATGCACAGGTTACCGTGAGAAAATATTTATTTCCTCTAGAGCTCTTAGTGAGTGGTCCAACCCAGTCGATCTGGAGGTCAGACCATGGGAATGCAATGCCTCTGCTTTGCAGTGGTGCTCTGTGAAGTGGTCTGGTTGGCTGAAACTGGCCACAGACCACGCACCCTTCAATGTAGTCCTTGACATCCTTTTTCATTCCAGGCCAATAGGCAATTTGTTTTAATGCCGTCAGCGTGGCTTTATCTCCTTTGTGTCCTGCGGACGGGAGATCATGGGCATGAACTAACATCACCCCCCTTTGGTCATGGGGAACCACGAACACAGGTGAGGACGTTGGTCCATGAGCGAAAGTTAAGATGCCCTTGATTAGTTTTAGCTGTTTGCGCAGCTGATAGAGGACCTTAAGGTCTGGATCGGAATCCAGGTCGTCTTTAGACGGACTATTTTTGTCCGGATCAGTCAGGTACAGTATCATGGAGTTGATAGCAGGATCCGACTTCTGTAGTTGGATGATGTCTGGGTCAGTCAGTGCGGGTCGTACAGAGACTGCGTTGTCAGCAGGTCTGGCTGCGGCCTGTGCACGTGTGACTGCCATAACCCTGACTGTAGGTTGTGTTGACAGAGTCTTGATTAACCAGGAGGGGTCGAAGGACCATAGAGGACCTTCGTCGGCTCCTTCTTTGGCTAAGGAATCTGCAATGTCATTGTAGTGCTTGTCATCGCCTGGGACTCTAGAATGTCCTGGAACTTTCTTCCAGTAGATCTGTAAGTCGTGTGATGTCACCAAGTGATCACACGCTATGAAAAGCTCTTTGTGTTTGACCACTTTCCTGTCGCTTGTTAGGAAACCATTCTGTTTCCACACAGCGAGGTGACAAGCGAAACTTAAACGAGCATAGTTAGAGTCAGTGCAGATGACTAGCGTCTTGATGGAGTGTTCTACTACCATCTGGAGAGCTATTAGGATTCCTGCAATCTCAGCGTACTGAGAAGTCTGAGAGCCTAATTTGTAGCTGAAAGTTATCTGCTCTTGGTCATGGAGGAGAACCCCTCCAACACCTGCTCTGCAGATTTTGTCGCGGAGGAATGAAGATCCATCCACGTACAATGTTGTCATATCTTTGCAGATATTGTCATCGAAGAAGTGGTGATTCGGGTCTTCAGTTACTGGGGGTTTCACCTCAACCGGCGGCTGGGTGGCTGGTACATCTTGTGTACACTTTTGGCAGATTGCCAAGTCCGTCCCCAGATGTGACTTCTTGTTTTGACCATAACGTATGTCTAGGTTAAAACTTTGAAGCGCCATGAGCCACGTTGCAACACGTGAGTTTGTTACCACACCATCTCTGATGCGTTCACTGTTAAGAAAAGTCACTGGCTGGTGTTGTGTTTCCACAATTATTTTCTGTCCACCAATGTAGCTGGAGAAATGTTTTACTGCCCACACTGTGGTCAGTAGAGCTTTCTCACAGTCTGAGAATCTCAACTCGGGGCCTGCCATCGTCTTGCTGGCGTAGGCCACCACACGCTTGTCTCTGTCGTGTATCTGGTACAGACCTGCACTTATACAATGAGCTGAGAAGCCCACTTCCAAGTAAAACTCTTTGTTGTAGTCTGGGTAGACTAAACATGGGGCTGACTTGATCCTGTTTATAAGAGCGTCCATTGCCTGCTGCTGTTTGTCAGTCCAGACAAATGGAACGTCTTTCTTTAGGAGTTCAGTCAGTGGCTTTGCAAGGTCTGCATAGTTTTCTATGAACTGGTTCGAGTAGTTACACACGCCAAGAAAACTTTGTAGTTCTTTGAGATTGGTGGGGACTTTGAGATTGTCAAGGCCTTGGGTGCGAGTCAACTGTGGTTGTACTCCGTCTGGACCTACGAGTAGGCCAACGTAGTCCACCTTGGTTCTGCACCACTGGCATTTAGACAGTGATATTTTAGCACCAGCAGTTGTCAGCTGATTCAGAACGTGGTCGATCTCAGCCAAATGTGAGTCCAGTGTTGGCTGCCTCAGAAGGACATCGTCCACGTAAATCAGTGTCCCACGCTCATGGGCGTCTGGACATGCTTTGTTCAAGAAGATGTTGAACTCCGCAGGTGAGTTAGCGTAGCCAAAGGGACACCTGGTAAAAGTGTATTGTCGGCCACCAAAGGTGAAAGCTAGTTTGTATTGGTCCTCGGCGCGCACAGGGATGGTCCAAAAACCAGAGGCGACGTCGAGGGTCGAGAAGTACTTACCATTGGTGACCTTGGGCAGTTCCTGTTGGAGCTGGGTCATTGGCCACCGTGATAAGGGGACTTGTTTGTTTAGCTTTCTGTAATCAATTGTGAGTCTCCACTTTCCATTTGGTTTTAACACTGGCCACAAAGGCGCAGAGTAAGTGCTGTTACAGTATCTGATGATACCATTCTTTAGAAGGTTATCAAGGATTTCCCTGATAGGTTGATGTGCTGCCAGAGGAATCTTGTACTGTCTGACAAATGTGGGTGGAGCTTCGGGCGGGGTTGGGATGCTCACTGAGTGGAGCGTGGTCAACCCACAATCCATTGAGTCGGTTGAAAATGATTTCTCAAACTTTAAGAGAACTTGACGTAGTCTGTCCCTTTCTCCATCAGTTTTCAGGGCGTCGGCTTGGGCGACCACCTGTTCGATCTGAGAAGAAATTGAGAGGGGTTCTTGTTCTTTGGGGAGCTCCAATGAATCCCTTTCTGTGTCATTTACCCTGTTTATAGGCAGGACACTATAGGTATGAGAGCTTAGGCTGATGTCTCGGTTTAGACCGACCCCATAGACTGTGTCTTGGTCGACCTCATTGACCGAGACGAGAGCTATGGCCTGTTTTGGCTTTGTGAACAAGACTTGCCCCGTGTATTCATGTGGGATCAGGTATTCTGGGAGTCCTCCCAGAAATGTAATGCTCAGTTCAAAATCATGGAAATCAGTGGAGATCAACCATCCTATTTTTGTGTATTTCTTGATCAGTACCGCTTCCGTGCCTGTGTTACACACAGCAACAGATGTGGTTCTGCAGTCGAGGCTCACTTGTCTCGTGGCCTCAATGGACAGTCCTAAGTTGTAAAACTTAGGAGATAGTTGAAAGTATGCCTGCTTTTGGCTAATAGCTTGATTAGCTATGATGTGAACTTCCACCATCTGGTTCATTGCCTGAGGTAGTACTGTGATGGATTGGTTGCAAGCAACCTCGCAGACTTCTGGTATGGTCTGTCCAGCTTTGAGATTTTCTGTGCTTAGCACAGGAGAATCCATTTTGTCTGTTTCCAGTGTAACAAATCTATAGGCCGTTTGTGTAATCAAACACTTACGAGGTCAGTTTACTGACTTACCTATAGTTTAGATGAAAGATCCGAGCAGATTTTATCTACCCAAACCTACCATCAGTTTCACGGGGTCTCAACTTTTTCAGAATAAATCAATAAATCGGTGATGTGATTAGCCAGAAATGTAATTTCACGAGAGACTTCAATTTATGTTGGTCTACCAGAAAATAGACCTTTTATTGAAATAATCACAAAATTACAATAAACATTTGTATCAATATTAGCTCTGATTTACTAACGTTTCACTACAACAAACTCACTCTGGTCGTCAGATTCCAACGTGTCACACACAAGAAAAACAGTTCTTAGCTTTACAACCGATGTCAATTAAATCCTGCAGATTTAAACGGTTGTTAAGGTTAGTGTTTGTTGTGGGTTTTATGCTTAGCGTTTCTAAGTTCTAGTTGGAACGGTTTCTTTTCGCAACTAGAATAGTTTAAACTGTTTAGTTTATTTCTTCCTCCTATTTCTTATTTTTCATAAGCTTTTAATCTGTCAAGTAAATGTACCAACAGTTTAAGTTCCTAACTGTCTGTTTGTTTTAATTTGAATTCTTGTCAACGTAGTTATTAAATCAGAGCTAATATCGATACAAATGTTTAATGTAATTTTTGTGATAGTTTGTATGGACTGTCATTATCCTGATTGTCAGCATTCTGACCATCAGTGTCTTGTTGACTGTCGTGATTTGCGTGCTCTGACTTACTATCAATGATAGTGCTACACATCACTCCAGGTTTGTTATCACTGCTTGTATTATCCAACACTTTTAACAACCGACGTATGTTCTCCATGTCCTCTGGGGACAGAGAATTATGGCCTTTCTTCTGGAACTTTTGCGATTTTTTGCCTGTCTCGGACTGTTCCATTCGAGGGGCAGGAGGGGCTTGTCCATGACATGGGGGTTCCTGTTGGGACCCCCCTTTGTGATATGGTTTACTTTTGTGACCATCTTTCTTATCTTTAGGATGTGCGCCCCCCTTTTGAAATCGTTTTCCGAACTCTGGGTCTTGTCTGAGCCACTGCGGGTCATAGTTCCAACGGGCACCTTCACTACGTGGTCTGTTAGGTCGAAAATTCTGTTTTTTCTCACCCTTTGTAGGATAGGGAGTCAGTTTCCGCGTCCCTTCCAGCTCTAGTGAGTTGGATTTGACAATTTCGCCAGGACACACCTCAAAGGGTGTTTTGTTTGGTGTGCGACCTGTAAAAACATCTATCGCGCACTCTCTTATTTCTTCGATGGACCTCCGTTTGTAGTTTGCGCTGACATTTACTTTCTCTCTTATGTCAGGGCAGAGACATTAAAACCATATTTGCCTTATTACATTTAAAATATCTTCTTACATTTTACAAGTAACACCTTAGTTTGGGTCAATCATTTACATTTTAACTTTAGATTTACATTTTTACAGTTCTTACATTTTACTTACATTTTACCTTTGAGTGTTAATCTTAGTCTTACATTTTTGTAGTTTAATCTATTTTTTAATTCTATTTTTCTATCTTAGAGTTGACTTAGTTGTCAACAATTAGCTGCTACATTTTTGAGTTTCATTAGATTTTATTTGATCCTTATTTTTACATTTTTGACTACTACACACTAATTTCAAATTTTCAGTTTTAATATTCCTAGACACATCAGTAGATACATTTGTACTTACATCTTCACATTTTAAGGTTTTGGGTTTTTTCTTGAATTCATGGTTCACTTTTACAGTTTAAAGCTGCGCTATGCAACTTTGAAGTGTAGTCTTTAACTTTTCTAACAATATATTTTTAACATATTTCTTCACTCTGTCAGTATCTACTGACAGACTGATGTTAGACAAAGTAATCTCTGAAAAAACTATAGTCCCCTTGAAAGTTAATTCTCAATAGTCCAGGTATCAAATCCGCTCATTCTCAATCAGTTCATCTGGACAGTTTCTTTTTAGCAGAAACGTTTCACCCTCACTCCAGAGGGCTTCCTCAGTCAGAGTAGTCCAAAGCACACTGAAGTTTATAGTCCCCTTGCTTCTCTATCAGCATTTATAAAAAACACTAAAAACACAGAGTGACCCAGCCTTAACCAGCCAATAAAAACAGAGTTATTTTCATGCATGAGCTTCCCCCGTCCACACCCCTGCCTGTCCCAACCCTAGCCCCAGCGCCGCTCACGTTCTCATTCAAAGGATTGGAAAGCGATGCAGGACTGTTTTGTATGTGACACAAATGTATTAAATTCCCTTTCTTAATCCCTGATTAGGACTTTTATTTATTTTATTTTTTTTCAAAAGTCAAATAATCGCTTCATTCACCGCTCTGTACCGCTCCCTCTGCCGACTACAATGAATGAGGAAGTGCAGTTGTCACGAGCGAATTAAAGTAGTTTTCAACGTGGCTGCCCTAGGCTCTGAAGATTTCCTGGTCTTCTGATGTGCTGGACTAGCGCTCCATGGTTTTATTTGATTTTTTAGAACGTTTTATTAACATATACACTGTTAAAAAAGAATAATTGAGCTGATTCAAAAAAACATTGCAACGTTATGCAGTAAGAATTTCTTGATTTCTCAATGGTTTGCCTTCTGATTTTGCCAAGTATAATTTAATCATTGTACCAATTAAATATACCTTGTTGGTTAGATTCTTTCAAGTATAATTTCATTGTTGTACCAATTAAATATACGTTGTTGGTTTAATTCTCTCAAGTATACTTTCATCGTTGTACCAATTAAATATATGTTGTTGGTAGGGATGCACCGATCCACATTTCTTACATCCGATCCAATACTGATTCCTAAATCTGGGTATCAACCGATACCAATACATTTCTGATCCGATATCGGCGTTCAGATATAGGAGGCTGTAATAATTAAGTTCTTGAATGGAGAGCATGTGTGTTGCACGAAACTCTGCGACTTCTGTCTTAACATTGTGTGAGGTAAACCCAAAGAACAAACTAATGGCATACAAGAGGCATGTCTCTACCACAGACTTCCTTCTGACTCATGGTGCAGCCCGGAACACTAGTCTAAAATACTGCTAAGCATTATGGGAAATCAACACAGTCCCCATTTTTTTGTTTTATTTTTGATTGTGGCACTATGAGTTGTAATTCTTGTTTAATTTGATCAACAGATACAGATTTAAACTATAATTGAACGCTAATATACCCCTAAGCATTCTGGGAAATCTCATTTTTTAATTTCGTTTTTGATTGTGGCACTGAGTTGTAATTCTTGTTGGTTTTGATCAACAGATGCAGATTTAAACAATACTGTACATTGAATTTACTGTACATTTATAAATTCAATGCATAGTTTAAATCTGTATCATCAATCTGCTGCCTGGGAAACCCCGTCGAGCTGCATTGCGCATGCGCAACAGCTCCTCTTTCAACTCTGTTGTGCCAACAACTAATTCCAAATCCAGTTTATTAAATAATTCACGTTGAACGTCTTTTTTGACAATAAGGGTTGATATCCTTGGTTTGATAAACATTTTCTCATTGGTACTGATCTATTTAGAATTTCATGTCTGAGCAACATATTTTATGAAATCCTCTGAACAAATAGTTGTCTGATTTTTAAGAGTGTAAACACAGAATATTGAAGCGGCTCCAAGCGGACATGCAGCAGGAGGCGGAGCTGAACTCAAGTTCAGCAGAGCACGGACTGTGTGAGCAGAATGCTTTTCCCTGCTGAAAATATTTCTAAGTCCTGCGCACAACAGAAAGTTACACATAGCACCTCTAAGGGGTGAAAGCTGATTCACTTTTTACAGTCTTGTGGTTTGAACAATTAAACTTTTGAGGGTTTTTACTCAATTTCAAGGTTTAAGGTTTCAATCTGGTTTCAATATTCATTATGAGTATGATGTGTTCATTTTAAGACTAACTTTCCTTTGCAGGTCCTGATCCAGTGATTCCTGTGTTTAAAAAAAGAAGAAAAAGACAATTTTGTAAACTTGGAGTGTATTGAGAGTTTGGACTTTCAACACTGATTTACTTATATGTGTTTACCTTTTCAGGTTGTGCTGTTTTAACTGATTAGGGGGTAAATTTCTTTTTTTTTTTTCTTTTTTTTTTGGCTTCCTGAATTTGTGGTTCATTACAAGCTGTACTCGAGAGTTCAGCATGGCTAATGGGCATAACATAATTTTTATGGCAGGGGGTGTAGTGATAATAATAATAATGAATTCCATTTATAATGCACTTTTCATTAATAAAAATCTCAAAGTGCTAGGTGATAGTGCTAGTGATGGTGATTATGATTTCTATCATTCTGCTGTTGGTGTTTTACTGTGTTATACCAGGTCTTCATAGGTGTTGCCCTGTCTACTATCCAATGGACAAGAGAGATCTCCCCAAGCTTAGAGCGTGGTCTCAGATACAGGATATTGATCAGATGACTCTGAATTTGTCACATAGCTTTCAGATGAACAGTTGGTACAAGTACGCTCAATTTTTGGCTAGAGGGCACCATGGCTCTGAGTGTTACGTCTGCACCAAGCTTCCTGTCACTGTGGCTCACCTGCCCCTACGTGTGAAGCCCTTAGAGTGGAAGTTGTATTTCTGTTTTTTGCAGTATAGTTCCAGGGGGTACATCAAGGAACCACCGAGGTGTAAAGCTAGGAGTTATGAGTTGACACAGTCGGAGCAGGTGGTGGTGTTGAGCTAGTATGTGGAGTGGACGCCTGGTGAGCAGTTCCCTATATGTATACACCACACTCATCATCAAGACTCTTATCAGGTGGTTGTGGGCTCACTCTTCCCTGAGAAGTGCTAAGAGGTGTACCATCCAGGGAACCATAACATAGGTGTTCATGGAAGGAATTGTATGTTTCCTGTTAAGGATCTGGCTTGGTTGTGTGGTCATGCTGTACTTTTAACCTTACCTACGAACTGGACCGGACTGTACGCACCTGTCGCAGTGACTGATGACTCATTTATGGCCTCCATCAATAATGGGTCTCATTATGTTCAGGAGAAGAGAGTGATTGTCCTCAAACTTTATGACTCTATTTGGGGTTCAGATGTACCGCAGGAATTTAAGCATTGGACAACAGAAGAGAAGGTCATGCTTTCACTCTTTCCGTGGGCAGGTGTGGGTAAGCTCATGTTACGTTTGGAAACTTTGGATTATCGCTTTGGGATCTTCATTAATTCAACTGTTAAAGCGTTAGAGGGCATCTCGGCTGAGCTAACTGCCCTTAGAATTATGGTTCTGCAGAATAGATTGGTTTTAGACCTGTTGACTGTGTCGAGGGGGGAGTATGTGAGATTATCAGTAACGACACCTGTTGTACTTACATCCCTGATGAGACTGGTTCAGACCCCCAGGCCAGAGTGACAGCAGCCCTGACACAGCTGAAAGAACTTCAGAAGGCAAAGGCGGCTGATGCACCTGCGGGATCATGGGATGTACTGTCTTGGTTTATCAGTGGGTCATGGACTCAGGTGTTGTTCAAGCTTTTGGCCCTCCGCTAGCTATTATTGTTCTTTTTTGTGTACTTATGGGGTGTGTTGCACCTTACGCGAGAGCCATGGTGTCCAGAATGATAGCTTCTAGGGAGGTTGATGGTACTGGGACTGTGCTTCCCATGATACAGGCCAGATGCAATTCAGTACTGGATGGACGAGACCACTTGTATTTGGCTGAAACCAGATACCTCTAAAGGCGTTCAGTGTTTGGGTGTTTGGAAGTGGAGTTTTGGTGGTGATCGCATTAATCCTTTTGTAATTTTTTTGTAGTTTTTTAGAGTTAGATTTGGTGATTGTTTCTGGAGTCAGATTGAGGTTGTGTTAGTTGTAGTTAGATTTTCGTAGTTTTTGAGGTTGTGGTTTGAGTTTTTGTGTTGAAGTCTCTTGTGTTGGAGTGTGGGTCCTCTTGGGGGATCCAGCTGGGGTCTTACAGGTTGATGGCCTATTTTTTAATAGGCCAAGAGATGGTGTGAAGGATATTATACTTTTATACACTTTTATACTGATTGAAACTATTTTACAAGTGTTCTATAATCACAAATGTTTATGTTCTATAATCAAGTGTTTATACAATCAGGTTTTAAGTGCCTTACAGTAACTTGGACTAACATTAAGTATTATTACACACAAGTAGACTTAGCTGAATGTGATACGGCCGGGATGAGGATCAGTTCCTCCAAATCCAAGGCCATGGTCTTGAGCCGGAAAAGGGTAGCATGCCTTCTCCGGGTCGGGGAGGAGGTCCTACCCCAAGTGGAGGAGTTTAAGTATCTCGGGGTCTTGTTCTCGAATGAGAAAAAACTGGAGCGTGAGATCTATAGGTGGATAGGTGCAGCGTCCGCAGTGAAGCGGGTGCTGTCGTAGTGAAGAGAGAGCTGAGTCAAAAGGCAAAGCTCTCAATTTACCGATCGATCTACATTCCCACCCTCATCTATGGTCATGAGCTCTGGGTTATGACCGAAAGAACGAGATCTCGGATACAAGCGGCTGAAATGAGTTTTCTCCGCAGGGTGTCTGGACTCTCCCTTAGAGATAGGGTGAGAAGCTCAGTCATCCGGGAGGGACTCGGAGTAGAGCCGTTGCTTCTCCACATTGAGAGGAGCCAGTTGAGGTGGCTCGGGCATCTGGTTAGGATGCCTCCTGGACGCCTCCCTGGTGAGGTGTTCCGGGCATGTCCCACCGGGAGGAGACCCAGAGGAAGACCCAGGACACGCTGGAGGGACTATGTTTCTCGGCTGGCCTGGGAACGCCTTGGGATTCCCCCAGAGGAGCTGCTCCAAGTGGTTGGGGAGAGGGAAGTCTGGGCCTCCCTACTTAGGTTGCTACCCCCGCGACCCGACCCCGGATAAGCGGAAGAAAATGGATGGATGGAAGTAGACTTAGTGCATTTCTAAAACTCACCTGTAGATTAAACAAGGAGAATGCTCTTAGCAGTAACATGTTTTGCTCTCTGTGCCATCCCGGATTCATGCAGGCATTCCTGGGGGTATGGGCAGAGCACATAGTTACACAAAGTTACAGACCAAACTAAATATACACATTAATGCTGACTAGATGTAAATCACACACATAGTATTAGTCCACAAGTGACAAATTAGTGTAACTAGACATATATTCACAATATAATCGTACACAGACACATTCTACTTTTCTAACTGAATTCTAAACTTTTCTAAACAAAGAGTCACACACACCGACCAGAGATCTTCAGGAGACTTCAAGGTTATAAATCTCTGGTTGTCCTAGCAACCGAGTCTTATCAGTGCCTTAGCCAATCAGGACTAGGCGAAGCACAGCAGGCAATCAATAATATAGCAAGACACCGCAGATAATTCAGCATTCTGGGACAGCCTTCATCGCAAACAGGTCTGTGATGCTCACCAAACTTTATGTGCACATAAAGTTTATGTTGTTAACTCTGATTATTCCTGTAACCTGTGTCTGTTCAATAAACCTTTTTGATTCTAAGAGACGCCTGGCTCATTGACACGAGTTGAAAACCCTTCAATAGTCAAACCTCGCATTCAGGAGGAGCAATGCGTTTTTTATCCTGGTCGTGGAACACTGGACCAGCTCTACACCCTTAGCAGGGTCCCGGAGGGTGTGTGGGAGTTTGCCCAACCAGTCTACACGTGCCCTGATGCATGCTCAATAATCCAGGTAGAAAAATCTAAAAAAGCTAAGTCTGGTCCTTTGGACATTCAAAAAAACAAAACAAAACAAAGCAAAAAAATTGTAGAAACGTTTCATCTTTCGTCCGAAAGACTTCCTCAGTCTGAGTTGCTGTATTTAGCTCAGTCTTATAAATAGCACCTTCTCACAGTGGATCAACCAGTTGGCTGATGACAGCCAAAACCAGCTGCTCACATGATCAAGGAGGACCATCAGCCTAACGATGGATCGTTAGCACCCTGATGGTTGTTTGCCATTCACAGAGGGCTGAGTGATACTAGCAATAACAGCATTGTAAGAGGGAGACAGTTGAACCCGGAGGCCTCCATCCTGGTTTAATGATGGATGGTTTCTTTTTACAAAGATGGCCTCCATTACTCCTCTCTCAAACCATCGTTCGTATCAAGGATGTGAACATCTTCATCCCTGAAAGAGTGACCGTTGGCCTGGAGATGAGTGTAGACCGCAGAGTCCTGACCTGATGATGTTGATCTTCTGTGCTGGGCCATCCTTTTGGCCAGTGGCTGTTTAGTTTCCCTGATATAAGACTGATCACAGCTCTCCTGACACTGAACAGCATACACAATATTACTCTGTTTTTGCTGGGGGACTGGATCTTTGGGATGAACCAGTCTTTGCCGTAATGTATTTTGGGGTTCAAAAGCCACTGGGAAAATGTGTTTAGAGAATAAACATCTCAATGTCTCTGAAACTCCTGCAACATACGGAATGTGAGTCTACATGTGCATTGTGGACTTGGAGAAGGCATTTGACCACATTCCTCAGGGAGCCCTGTGGGAGGTACTCTGGGAGTATGGGGTACCAGTCTCTTTGATACAAGCTGCTATGTCTCTGTACCACCTGTGTCAGAGCTTGGTCTAAATTGACGGCAGTAAGTTGGGCTCGTTCCCAGTGAGAGTTGGACTCTGCCAAGGTTGCCCTTTGTTACAGATTCTGTTCATAACTTTTATGGACAGAATTTCTAGGCGCAGCCAAGGTGTTGAGGGGATCCACTTTGGTGGCCCTAGGATCTCTTCTCTGTTTTTTGCAGATGATGTGGTCCTATTGGCTTCATCAGGTCGTGATCTACAGTTTTCACTAGAGCGGTTTACAGCCGAGTGTGACACGGCCGGGGTGAGGATCAGTTCCTCCAAATCCGAGGCCATGGTCTTGAGCTGGAAAAGGGTAGAGTGCCCTCTCCAGGTCGGGGAGGAGGTCCTGCCCCAAGTGGAGGAGTTTAAGTATCTCAGGGTTTCGTTCATGAATCAGGGGAAAAACTTAGCCTGAGATTGATAGGTGGATAGGTGCAATGTTGGCAGTGAAGCGGGCGCAGTACTGGTCTGTCGTGGTGAAGAGAGAGCTGAGTCAAAAGGCAAAGCTCTCAATTTACCGGTCAATCTACGTTTCTGCCCTCATCTATGGTCATGAGCTTTGGGTTGTGACCAAAAGAAAAAAATCTCGGATACAGGCGGCTGAAATTAGTTTTCTCCGTAGGATGTCTGGGCTCTCCCTTAGAGATAGGGTGAGAAGCTCTGTCATCCGGGTGGGACTCAGAGTAGAGCTGCTGCTTCTCCAGATAGAGAGGAGCCAGTTGAGGTGGGTCGGGCATCTGGTTAGGAAGCCTCCTGGACGACTCCCTGGTGATGTGTTCTGGGCACGTCCCACAGGGAGGAGACCCAGAGGAAGACCCAAGACATGCTGGAGGGACTATGTTTCTCTGCTGGCCTGGGAACGCCTTGGGATTCCTCCGGAGGAGCTGGCCCAAGTGGCTGGGGAGAGGGAAGTCTGGGCCTCCCTACTCTCTCCAGCTTGATGTGTGTGTGCTGCCACTCCATGAAGGACACTCTGCCTAAGATTTAGTCAACCACCTTTTGCCCAGTCTAGACCAGCCCTGCATGACCAGAAACAGGATGAACCCCGCAACTGTCTGTCGCCTGCTGCTCCCAGGATCTGGGTCACACTGAGTCCAAATCAACTGCAGCCCAGCAACTCAGCTGTGAAGATCCAATTTGAAAAATGAGTTCAGCTTCAGAATTATTTGTTACTTTCCTACCAGTTCTGTGAGCTTATCCTTACAGAACTTCTGACTTCTGACTACCTCAATCCAGGGAATTAGATTATGGAATGGCTTGGAGAATGTAGTTAAAAATGCCAAGTCAATGTTTACATTTAAGAAAATGATCAAAACAAATTTGTTAAAAAAAAAATATATGAAATAGCGTAATGTGTATTGTATTAGTTAGAAAATTAGAAAGAGTTAGTCATTTTGTACTGTTGGTGGAAGATTATTATACAGAATTTCTAGGCGCAGCCAAGGTGTTGAGAGGATCCGTTTTGGTGGCCTTAGAATCGCTTCTCTGTTTTTTGCAGATGATGTGGTCCTATTGGCTTCATCAGATCGTGATCTACAGCTTTCGCTGGAGCGGTTTGCAGCCGAGTGTGATGCGGCCGGGATGAGGATCAGTTCCTCCAAATCCGAGGCCATGGTCTTGAGCCGGAAAAGGGTAGCATGCCCTCTCCAGGTCGGGGAGGAGGTCCTGCCCCAAGTGGAGGAGTTTAAGTATCTCGGGGTCTTGTTCACGAATGAGGGAAAACTGGAGCGTGAGATCGATAGGCGGATAGGTGCAGCGTCCGCAGTGAAGCGGGCGCTGTACCGGTCTGTCGTGGTGAAGAGAGAGCTGAGTCAAAAGGCAAAGCTCTCAATTTACCGATCGATCTACGTTCCCACCCTCATCTATGGTCATGAGCTTTGGGTTGTGACCGAAAGAACGAGATCTCGGATACAAGCGGCTGAAATGAGTTTTCTCCGCAGGGTGTCTGGACTCTCCCTTAGAGATAGGGTGAGAAGCTCAGTCATCCGGGAGGGACTCGGAGTAGAGCCGCTGCTTCTCCACATCGAGAGGAGCCAGTTGAGGTGGCTCGGGCATCTGGTTAGGATGCCTCCTGGACGCCTCCCTGGTGAGGTGTTCCGGGCATGTCCCACCGGGAGGAGACCCAGAGGAAGACCCAGGACACGCTGGAGGGACTATGTTTCTCGGCTGGCCTGGGAACGCCTTGGGATTCCCCCAGAGGAGCTGCTTCAAGTGGCTGGGGAGAGGGAAGTCTGGGCCTCCCTACTTAGGCTGCTACCCCCGCGACCCGACCCCGGATAAGCGGACGAAAATGGACGGATGGATGGTGGAAGTTTATTATTGTTTAATCTGATTGTTTGAAAAAAGGGGCAGATATAATAAGATTTATTCTTCTTTCTGCTACCTTTCATTTTTTATATTTTGTACGTTATCATTTATGGAATTGTCTTGTATTGTGTTTCTTTTGTAAAAAAAAATGAAAAAATTTAATAAACATAAACATAAACAAACAAACTTTGTTGCTAAACTTTCCTTCCATTTGCAGAAAGCAGCAGTTGGAAGCAGTGTTGACTTCTGTGAAGTGAACTGATGGCTTCGGGGTGACTTAGTTCTTTAGAATGGCAAAAAGGACAAGGCTTAATCAAAGAAAACGTTAGATTACTTAACGTAACCCAGTTCTTAGATAACAGAGTGAGCTGTTTGACTATGGGAAACGCTCCTGCGTGATCATCTACGGAAGCTCAAATGACATTACGTCTGTCAAAGACAGACCGGTTGAGCTGTGCTCAGGGCTCCGCCCCCACCATGACACTACAATCAACCTACAACCTCCTACTCATTCTAGGATGGTTTCTTTCCGTGACCATGCAAGGAGGGAAGTGTTGGTGAAACAACTCACTCTGTTATCAAAGAACCAGGATTATGTTAAGTAACCTAACATTCTTTTTCTAACTTCGTTCGGTGTTTCACTATGGGAGATATAGCCCACTCCCATATTGCAAGAAAGCCCCAAAGCTAACAACTATCCTGAACCTAGACTAAGAAGGCTGCAATGTACCGGTGTCCAGTATTGCATAAGCTAGGGATGGCTGAGCCACATTCAGTCTGTAAAAATGTACAAACGTATGTAGTGTGGCCCAGCTAGCCGTCACACAAAAATCTTGGACCAATACTCCTCAAAACAAGGCCCATGATGCTCCTGGTAGAGTGTGCTCTTAGCTCAGCCGGGAGCTCTGTACCCCTACATCTGTAACACAGACTGATTGTCTCCACAATCAAGTGTGCCATCCTTTGGTGTGACACTGGTTTCCCTTTATGCATTGAGGCCCAAGAAACAAACAGTTGGTCTGACTTCCTGAAGTCAGCTGTCCTGTCAACATACACTTTCAGCGACTGCACAGGACGCAAGGAGTTAAGGTTTTGCTCCATTTCAGAGGAGAATGGAGGAAGATGGAACGCTAACAGCTCTGCTGAACAATATCTGTACACAGAATCCATCACCTTTGGCACAACCTCTAGATTGAGCTTCAGACACACCTTAGAGAATCCAGGTGCCCAGTGCAAGCAAAAAGGGCTTATAGATAAAGCATGTAAATCACTCACCCCTTTAGCTGTTGTTAAAAGCTAAAAGCAGGGTAGTCTTCTGTTACATTATTCAAGAGTTGAAGAAGATTCTGAAACAAAAGTGCACGTTATTTGCAGGTTTATTGTACAAATAGGTGGAAATTACAGCTTCGAACAGACCTTTCCCTACACCGCGAGTCCCACCACTCTTCAAAGGCTGGCTCACCGTATAAAACCCCTGGATGTCGTCATCGCCTCGTAAGACCGCCTTGGGACCGCCCTACTCTTACCACGTGGCCAGCCTCTCTGCCAATAAACTATTATCTTTGATGTAAACAGCAAGTGTGGGTCTGTTGAATGGTGCAGGCGTGTAACTAAAAAACTCTTTCCTATTGAAAACAAAACCCGGAAGAAAAAGGTTCCGCCTTGGGTCGTCTTCACATAATATGGCAGACACAAATTTTAGAACATAACAGATATAATACTGACAGAAATATATTTCAATTCCCCTTTTGACATGACAAATATGTCAACAAAATCCTATATGTACTATGTGTTGATGCAATTACAACTGAATACACATTGGAAATCTCTAACATTCCCACCCCACAGTAATCCTAAATCTAAGCTAACCCACCCAGAGTATAAAACCCCTTATATAAAATAAGTATCAATACAAAATGGTAATAAAACTAAATAATAGAATATACTGTGACTATCAAAGCTTATATGCTGAAAATGTAATAAAGAACAAATAAAAACAAACAAAAAATAAAAAACAAATAAAAAAGCTAATGGGCTGTCCCTTCTATAAATGACACGCCTCTAGTGTGTGGAATCTATATTTCTGGCATGCGTTAACCTTAGCAAATAATATGTACTAGGGAGTAGGGATGGGGCCGATCCATTCCAGTATTGGATACCAGCACTATTTAAGTATCGTATCGGATCCAATCTGCCGATACTTTTCCGATCCAGCTTCAAAGAGCACTTGTGTTCAATCACATTCTGTGACTGCACTTCTTAACATTGTGTGAGTTAAACCTAATGAAGACACTCTTAACCCTTACAATAAGGAACCCACTAACTTTAACAGCACACAGGACAGGAGACAATTATACCACACACATGTCCTCCTTACTCATGGTACAACTGAAAAAACTAAAAAAGCGCTAAGCATGATGGGAAAGACAACACAGCCACTCCCCTTAACCACTAAGAGAGTGTATTTTGTTGTCTTTCCCATTATAACCAATAGTTATAACCAATAGTTTGTCCAGCTAAAGCTGAAAAAACTAAAAAAGTGCTAAGCATGATGGGAAAGACAACACACCCCCCTTAACCACTAAGAGAGTGTATTTTGTTGTCTTTCCCATAATGCTTAGCGTCTTTTTAGTTTTCCAGCTTTAGCAGTGAGCCATGAGCTACTGTTGTTTTTAGTTTTCCAAGTTTAGCTGGAAAAGTTTTCCAGCTAAAGCTGGAAAACTAAAAAAACGCTAAGCATTATGGGAAAGACTATAAAATACACTCTCTTAGTGGTTAAGGGGAGTGGCTGAGTCGTCTTTCCCATCATGCTTAGCGCTTTTTAGTTTTTTTCAGCTGCACCATGAGTAAGGAGGACATGTGTGTGGTATAATTGCCTCCTGTCCTTTGTGCTAAGTCGGTGGGTTCCCTATTGTAAGGCTCAAGAGTGTCTTCATTGGGTTTATCTCACGCAATGTTAAAATGAATAGATTGGGCACAAAAGTTTCAATATACAGAGTTACATACCTGAACATTATCGAATCGGAAAAGTATCGGTATCGGTTGATACTCAGTTACTAAGTATGGGATCGGGAGTAAGAAATGTAGATCGGTCCATCCCCACTAGGGAGTAACCAGGTCAGGCTTCATCATCTCCGTCTTTATCTTCATAGGCACCTGTAAGGGGTAGAACTTCTGCTGCCTGAATGCTCATCTGATTTGTTGCTGGCTGAGGGAACCTGTCATCGATTGCCCTACTGATGCAATTTAGACAGAAATGCCTCACGCAAGGAACGTAGCAACATCCACAAAAAGTCAACATAACTACAACTGCAAATATTGTAATCACATCTGTAATGACGACAGCCCTCCATTTTCCAAACGTGGATGTGAACCATTCACTCAAAGGATTCTGAACTCCAGAACTTTCTGCCAACTCTTCTGACAAAGATTTCAACCCATCAAGAGCTCTTGTAAATGAACCATCTGGACTTGTGTTATTTGGGATGAATGTACAACACTCCTGCCAAAACATGGAACAAACACCACCTCTCTCTGCCAGGAGGAAATCAACTGCCTATCTAGTTTGATAAGCCATCAAAGATGTAGCTGCAAGTTGTTGATGAGCGCCCTCTAGTGCATCTCTTGTCAAATTGTTCAACATCTGAATGTTAAAATTAATGTAATTAATTCTGGCTACATTTTTATTAACTGTAACATACGGGATTATATATTTAAAAACTGTAGCAACTTGCTCCACTAATTTGTACTCATCTGGGACTCCTTGGAGAACACCTATTGAATTTATGTAAGCAAGTGAGTCAGCCTACAGGTCAAATCCACGCTTCCTCTTCTCAAATTCACCAATCAAATGTAAACTGCTCCTAAAAGTTTCCAAATCCTGTCCTGTTAAATTCATCATCTTAACTGGAGAAATTAGAGAAATGACTGTTTAAGTTCCAGAACATCTTGGTGGTATCGTATTTCTCAAAATCCTCCCACCACAAAACCAGTAGACATCTGCACGCACTACAGACAATCTTGTCATGTTTGTCCAGGCTGAAACATTCACATTCAACTTACACCAACCTGATTCAATATCACCTACAGGCATACCTCCCTGGATTTTCCTGACCAGACAGGTGTAACCATTCCGCACAGGCGTAAAAAAAGGTGGTATTACACCTCTAGGGGCCATGGGAAAATATTTCTCTAAGTTTTTGCAACTGTCAGAGGGATTTTAGTTCCAACATGCTGTGGAAACATGAATTATTGGACAATGGTGAGGGTACCAATAACAGGGCTGGTCTAGCTTTTGCACAAACTACACAATCTGTATAATTCACTTGTTCAGCAGCATTTTCAACACACCCAGTAATTTTGTTGAGTGAAACCTGTTTCTAGAGCTAATTTTTCTTCATATGTCACATCAGTCAAATAAGACACCTCTTGGTCTGATTCAATCTGACTTTCCTCCCTCTCAATCACATTTATCCTGAACGAACCAATTGGATCTCTACCAGAAACATGAACTCCCAGAATATAATTATCACTATCTAACCCCTGAGGATTTCTGAAAGTCAAAATCAAAGAGTTACAAGCATTTTCTGCTAGACAACTGGTGGTTTTTGTCATGTCCTGTATAATTGACAAATGTTCCTGTTATAAATTCCCCAGTATCTATGCATTGTTTTTGTTCAGGCATATTGTTAGACAGCTAATACGTATTTTTACGTTAGACAGCTAATTCGTATTTTTACGTCAGGCATCTTGTTAGACAGCTAAGGGGTCCTTGGGGATAAATACTGTAGAGCTGAGAAAGCCGTTGGTTTTATAGCCGTTGATGTTTTCTATCGTTGATGCCTGTCTGCGTTTGTGACAAAGGTGAGCTTAATGCACTTTAATGAGCGCTAATTTCTTCTTTTCATATATAAATGGGGTGGCGATTTTGGCGCAAATATGAGACAGCCCAAAGAAATGTTTATTTCATGTTTAAGGTTCTGTCTTGTTGTAATATTAAGGGTAAGCTAAGCTATTTGTTAGCATGTTCTCATTTTAGCCGTTTTCTGTTATTTCAGATACCAGACAGACAGAAAAAGGGACAGTTAATGCCAGTTACTTTCAGTTAGGAAGAATTTACAGCTCAGAAAAGGAAACTGCATGCTGTAAACGAACTGGTCAGTTAATTAAACTCCAAAACACATCTTGCTGTGTCAGGACTCACTCTCTGATCGAAGTGTCTGTATGGATGAAGTGCTCCAGCTAAACTCCTCAAAAAATATTATACAGTCCTAACTCTCCATAACAGATGGTCCTTCGAGCCGGATTACTTCACTCATATCAGCAAAATGGACACATCAAGATTAACAGAACGGCCACGGCAGCTACCAGCTCACCTCCAGGACTACCAAGTTCCTCAGTCACTAATGTCTTATGCTGCCCCTCATCAGGATGACAATCTAAGTGCCAGTGCACAGCAGCTGCAGTCACTCAGCCTGCAGACCAAGTCTGCTATTCAAGATGGCCAGCTGTTTTCAGCACTCGGGTTCTCACAGCGTCATTTCCCAGCGGCGGCAGTCGATAAGACAAGCCAGTATAACACAATGTCTACGTTATACCAACCAGCCTATCAAATAATTAATCCTGTGACTACAGCTGTAAATGCTCAACAATACCAGCCCAATTATACAGGTCCAGCCCATACAGAATACCAGCCACATCCAGCTGTGTCAACACCAGCACGTCAACCCCTGGCTCCAGCAACACCACGTCATGTGCTGCAACCCACATCACTATCAAACAATATTATGCTTCAGTACCAGAACCTCTACACCCCTATGGCAGTGCCACAGCCTGTGTATCAGCCCACACAAGGTAACACCACACAGCCTGTGTATCAGCCCACGCAAGTTAATGTTGCACAGCCTGTGTATCAAACTCCACCGCCTGTGTATCAACCCACACAAGGTAACACCACACAGCCTGTGTATCAGCTCATGCAAGTTAACGCGGCACAGCCTGTGTATCAAACCGCACAGCCTGTGTATCAGCCCACGCAAGTTAACACCGCACAGCCTGTGTATCAGCCCATGCAAGTTAACACCACACAGCTTGTGTATCAGCTCACGCAAGTTAACGCGGCACAGCCTGTGTATCAAACCGCACAGCCTGTGTATCAGCCCACGCAAGTTAACACTGTACAGCCTTTGTATCAGCCCATGCAGGTTAATGCTGCACAGCCTGTGTATCAGCATACACCAGTTATCACTGCACCTTCTGTGCACCAGCCCCCACCGATTATTACTACACAGTAGGCTTGTTATAGATTAACCGATTCGACCGGATATCCGGTTTGACAAGCTAGCGATGTGGTTGCATCGGTAGCATCCACGTAAACCGAGAGCAATCAGCCACAAATCCAGAGATGAACCGGTTAAAAAGACACGGACCGGTTACGGACCGGTTATCGCGAGACTTGCTGGGTTTACAATGCGTTTCTAAAACAACGCGAGAGCGAAGCTATTCTCACGCATGCGCCATAGCTCACCAAGAGCACGAGCGAGCATGGATGTAAATAGTAGCCGCGCGCGCTAGCGAGTCACCGCGAAAGATTTTCAACACATCAGCCAGACAAAAATCTAAAGTGTGGAACGTTTTCAGGTTTTACTAGAAGGACGGAAAACTCGACAAAAGCCACGCTATTTGTAAGCTATGCAGCGCACCTCCGAAGTACACTGGTAGCACAACAAACCTCGACCAACAACTTTTCAAGCCTCACAACAACGAGCAGGATCATGCAGCTGCCACACACAAAGCGACGGGTAACGTTATCACTAAATTTTACGGGCAACTCAGTGATAGTTCACGAGCTACACAGGCCTTGAAGATCTCTTCCACACTGTTTTAAGTCCCTGCCCTTCCTCAGTAGCAGTGATAACTGCTGTCAATGAGCCCACAGAATTACACAGAAGAATAAACACGTTGTTGGACCCGAACAGCGTTGTCTCAGCCTTCACCTATAATATAAGCTGCATGACTATGACCCACAGCCATACAAGATTAATAAGAAGCATAAAGCTACAACAGTAGCCATGATGCAGAGAGGACATTCACAGCTAAAGCAGCCATGATGCAGAGAGGACATTCACAGCTAAAGCAGCCATGATGCAGAGAGGACATTCACAGCTAAAGCAGCCATGATGCAGAGAGGACATTCACAGCTAAAGCAGCCATGATGCAGAGAGGACATTCACAGCTAAAGCAGCCATGATGCAGAGAGGACATTCACAGCTAAAGCAACATCCCTGCATCACAAGGTAAATCCCTCAGCACACTGTCAAAATACATCTTACAGTCTGCTGTGTTTTGTTGCTGTCACTAGATTTATTCTGCCTACTGTTTTTTGATTGTTTACACTGCATTTAACCATACTGTACAGTGTACACTAAATGTAATGTCATGTTTTATTTCTAGGTAACGGGGGATTCAGTTCAGAGAGGTCCAGTGCAGACTGAACCTGCAAATGGAGATTTGGACGGCTGCAATGATGCACCCCAGACCCAAGATGAGCATAAAGGTTTGTGTTTTATAACTTGTGATCAAGAATGAGCTGACTTTGTCTTAAACTTGTGCTGCAGTCATTGTATCAGCATAAAACACATTCACAATAATGAGAGAATCTGCATGCATGCACAGAAAGAGTTAAATAATCATCATGATGATAATGATATATCTTTTACACATGTACACGAGTCCCTACATAAATAAATTCTGAACATCAGATGAAGATTTTTACATAAAATGGTAAAGTCAGTAAAAAAAAAAAACTTCATGGCAAAACATAGCCAGTAATATATGGTGCTTGTTTTCTATTTCAGATGATGAACCACCTTGTAAAAAGAAGAAAATGTCAGCGCTGGACGAGCTGTTGGGAGAAGACTTTGAAGTGAGGATGGCAACTAGATCTGTGAGGGACCAGGCCAGTGAAGAAGTCAAGAGGTAAAGAGAGCATGTTTTTATATTAATCCGTGCCCACCTGCTCACACAAACTCATGTTCGTGCTGCTGTTGTTAGGCGTACTGTTCTTGCATTATGTTTTGTATTATTAAGTTCAAGTTCAAGTGTTTATTTGTCATATGCAGGTTAACACAGGGTTAACTTAGTACAATGAAATGCTCAGGATGAGAAAAAACGATTTTGACTTGCTAAAAAACAAACAACAAGCAAACAGGAAATACTAAAGCATGCAATGAGGGTACAAAATAAACTACCAAAAAGTGAAACAGTAATTATAATATTTACAAAGTTTCTGAAGAGAAAAATAGTAAA
>JBBPBX010014336.1:38263-51059 GCA_038048925.1 Garcialebias charrua
CCCCGGTCACTGCATACCTCTTTGTGTCCCTGGGCAAGATACTTAACCCCAAGTTGCTCCCGGTAGGACTGGCTGGCGCCTTGCATGGCATCTACTGCTACCGGTGTATGAATGTGTGTATGAATGGGTGGATGGCTGGTACTGTGAAGCGCTTCGTGGCCCCTCATAGGGGGCTGGAAAATGCTATATAAGTAAGCTCCATTTACCATTTACCATTTGCTTATTGCAGAATAACTTGCCGAAAAACAGCTGAAATTAGCTAAAAATACAACAACAACAAATGTGCTGAAATGTAGCTGAAATGCCTAAATTAGCAGAAAAAATCAGAAATGACATATTTGTTCAATTAGGTTTAAATAGGCAGAAATTAACAAGAAAAATAGGAAATTAGCTTAAAAAAAGCTGAAGTTAGCTAAAAATAACTGAAAAATAGCTGAATTTTGGCGCAAATATGAGACAGCCCAAAGAAATGTTTATTTCATGTTTAAGGTTCTGTCTTGTTGTAATATTAAGGGTAAGCTAAGCTATTTGTTAGCATGTTCTCATTTTAGCCGTTTTCTGTTATTTCAGATACCAGACAGACAGAAAAAGGGACAGTTAATGCCAGTTACTTTCAGTTAGGAAGAATTTACAGCTCAGAAAAGGAAACTGCATGCTGTAAACGAACTGGTCAGTTAATTAAACTCCCCAAAAAACCACATCTTGCTGTGTCAGGACTCACTCTCTGATCGGAGTGTCTGTATGGATGAAGTGCTCCAGCTAAACTCCTCAAAAAATATTATACAGTCCTAACTCTCCATAACAGTTCCTGTAACGGATACTTCCCTCTCCTTGCCTTCTCTGGCCTATAACCCCAATTAGTGGATCCTGAATTACATAAAACAGGACTCCATTCCCTGCAATTCATGTCATGCCTGTAAGTCACACAGATGTACTTCACAGCCCGAGCAAATGACTCTCGTTTTGTGCCACAATAATAATAATAATAATAATAATAATAATAATAATAAAATAATAATATTTTATTTAAAAGCGCCTTTCATGACACCCAAGGACACTTAACAAACCAACACAGTGAATACAGAGCAAACATTATCAGCGACAAATTGAAATATAAAATACATAAAGGATATAAAATGGAAGATAAAAATACATTTAGTAAAGTTAATGATAAGCTAGTCTAAAGAGATGGGTTTTCAGGGCAGTCTTGAACAGAGAAAGGGAGGTGGTGTTTCGAAGGTCGGGCGGTAGAGCGTTCCAGAGGTGAGGGGCAGAGCAGGTGAAGGCCCTGCTCCCCATGGTGGAGAGGCGGGCAGAGGGTACATGGAGTTGTAGTGAAGAGGAGGACCTGAGAGAGCGTGATGGGATGGAGATTTGTAGGAGGTCGGATAGATAAGGAGGGGCAAGGTTGTGGATAGCTTTGAACGTGAGAAGTAGAATTTTGAAGATGATGCGTGATTTAACCGGGAGCCAGTGGAGCTGCTGCAGGACAGGAGTGATGTGGTTATAGTAGGAGGTTTGAGTGATGACACGGGCAGCTGAGTTCTGGACCATCTGTAACTTGTGGAGAGATTTGTTGGGGAGGCCGTAGAGAAGGGAGTTGCAGTAGTCAATACGGGAAGTCACAAGACTGTGCACCAGGATGGCTGTGGAGCGGGGCGTGAGAGAAGGACGGAGACGGTTAATATTACGGAGGTGGAAATAGGCAGACCGAGTAATATTGTTGATGTGTGAAGTGAAGGAAAGAGTGGTGTCGAGGATGACACCGAGGCTCTTGACCTGAGGGGAGGGGGATAGCAGAGAGTTGTTAAGGGGGACGAGAAGATGTTCTGATTTTGAAATAGAGTTTTTGGTACCGACGAGAATGACTTCTGTTTTGTTGCTGTTTAGTTGAAGGAAATTGTTAGAAAACCAGTGATTAAGCTCAATGAGACAGTCGGTGAGGATGGAGGGCGGGTGGGTGGAGTTAGGTTTTGATGACAGGTAGAGCTGCGTGTCATCAGCATAACAGTGGAAATGGATGCCATGTTTGCGGAAGATGTGGCCTAGAGGAAGGAGGTAAATGATGAAGAGGAGGGGTCCGAGGACAGAGCCTTGGGGGACACCCGTGGAGACAGGGGAAGACTGGGAACGGAAGGATTTAAGCTGAATGAATTGAGTGCGGTCAGAGAGATAGGAGGTGAACCAGTCTAACGGGGTACCTGAGATGCCGATGGAGGTTAGTCTGTTGAGGAGGATAGAATGACAGATGGTGTCGAAGGCAGAACTTAGATCAAGAAGAATGAGGATGGACAGAAGACCAGAGTCAGCAGCAAGAAGAAGGTCGTTAGTAATTTACACCACAATACACCACAGAGCAAAGATCAAACCTAACTGATGTGGTCACTCCAGCTGTGAAATTAAACTGTGGGAAACTAGCTGTCACCGATTTCTTTGACCTGCTAATTTCAGTGTCTGGGGTTACCTGAACATCATTCAACACATCTGCAAACTCTGTTTTACCTGTCCCTCTTCTGAGCAAGAAATGAGGATCCTTATCATGAGACCTGTTGACATTGTTGTAAACAACTTCAGGGGAATCTAGCTTAGCTTTCGGTTCAAACCACAGAATGAGGCCTGCGATTAAAATGATTCCCAAGGAGGTTATCACACTTAACCTAATCATTCGATAATTCATTCTTCCTGTAACAATTAAGTGTAACAGACAATATCCCCTTTTATGTAATGTTATTTTAAGTCTGCCTTGATTTTTTCCTCAAGTTGTATCGTGGTCTTGGAACAGGTCGATCTAGGTTGCCAGTTGGAGATGGAGGTTCAGCGTCACCCTGTACAGATGGCACGTTCAGCTCCTCAGACACATTCAGCTCAGCCAAGTCGTCTCGTACCTGCTGTAGAGTGCGTTGAGAAGGGTCAGAACTTTTAACACAATGCGTCTTATGAATCCAATTACTGAGCTTATCCTCAGTTAGCAAAATTTTTACACAATGAGATGTTACTGCAGCCACTTTGTAAGGGCCTTCCCATCTTGGCTACGACCAGTTAAATTATGCTACCTTTCTTAGAATCCAGTCACCTGTATTCACGAGGGCACCGTTCTGTTCTCCCTCTTGAGTCTGGATCATCTGAATCTGTTGAGAGATGCTCATTACAGTATTATTAAGCTTCTTCAAATACTCTGATATGTCATAATATTGTAATTGTAACAAAGTGCTTTCTGAAGGCAAAGGATGGGTAAAAGGACATGGCATTTTCCTCCCTGTAAGTATCTCATGTGGGCTTACATTCAGAGTAGTATTTGGAGTTGACCTTAAATTAAACAAAACTATGGGAAGTGCATCAGGCCATTTCAATTTTGTGTCTGCACAAACCTTTGACAAACCTTCTTTCAAAGTGCGGTTAGCCCGTTCTACCAATCCTTGCGAGGCCGGATGATAGACAGCTCCGAACTTGTGTCGAATGCCAAAAGGTTTTTCAACTTCTTTTAATTTCTCGTTTGCAAAATGAGTCCCATTATCTGATCTGATCACTGAAGGGACTCCAAATCTGGGGATTAATTCCTTTGTCAACCACTTTTTAACTTATTTTGCCTTTTCAGTTTTAGTCGGAACAGCCTCCACCCATCTGCTAAATGGATCCACACACACAAGTAAATATCGTTTACCATTTACCCTATTTTCAGCTCCCATATCAGAAAAGTCAATCACAATCTCTCTCCGTGGTGCGTGAGGCAGTGGAAAACCACCCAGTCCAGTTTTCAGTTTGGTGTGTACCAGTGGCCCAGCTTGCTTATAACTTCTCTCTCCCTCTCAGTCTCCAATTGAGAAAGCTTATCGGATGATGAGCGAACGTCTTGTTGCTACAAATAAAGTCCAGTTGTTCTGTATTGAACGCCTTTTTTGATTTTATCATGTCCTGGACGACTGAGAATCTTCACCAGCATAATCCTTGGATTATGGTAATAACATATCTCACAAGTCTGTACAAAGTACTTTGCGATTGAAAAAGAATGCGGATGCCACTAGTTCTATGATATTAAGTCAATCAATTTTGAGGTACCACAGTGCCCTCTGCTGTGAGCCTCTTGGCATAACAGGTTGAACAAACTTGCTGGGGCTACCATTTTGCCCTCATGATTTCTCCAAACCTGTTCAGAATCTTTTTTACCTCCATGGTCTAACCATGCCTGCTTCTCTTGTGGAGAGGCTGCATTTTCATCCATCCATCCATCCATTTTCGTCCGCTTATCCGGGGTCGGGTCGCGGGGGTAGCAACCTAAGTAGGGAGGCCCAGACTTCCCTCTCCCCAGCCACTTGGAGCAGCTCCTCTGGGGGAATCCCAAGGCGTTCCCAGGCCAGCCGAGAAACATAGTCCCTCCAGCGTGTCCTGGGTCTTCCTCTGGGTCTCCTCCCGGTGGGACATGCCCGGAACACCTCACCAGGGAGGCGTCCAGGAGGCATCCTAACCAGATGCCCGAGCCACCTCAACTGGCTCCTCTCGATGTGGAGAAGCAGCGGCTCTACTCCGAGTCCCTCCCGGATGACTGAGCTTCTCACCCTATCTCTAAGGGAGAGTCCAGACACCCTGCGGAGAAAACTCATTTCAGCCGCTTGTATCCGAGATCTCGTTCTTTCGGTCACAACCCAAAGCTCATGACCATAGATGAGGGTGGGAACGTAGATCGATCGGTAAATTGAGAGCTTTGCCTTTCGACTCAGCTCTCTCTTCACCACGACAGACCGGTACAGCGCCCGCTTCACTGCGGATGCTGCACCTATCCGCCTATCGATCTCACACTCCAGTTTTCCCTCATTCGTGAACAAGACCCCGAGATACTTAAGAACTTGTTGTAAGGCTAGAGTTACAGAGTCTGTTCCCTGACTACTACCTAGTTGAGATGGTTCCTCCCCAGTCATGCCAGAGGGGTCAGTTTGGCTGGGACAAACTATCATGGTGGCGTCTGTACGACCCCGAAGTGGCAGACCGAGAAGGAATACACAACAATCAGGTATATGAAAACAAGTGTTCTTTATTTACAGGTGAAGGTGGAAGCCTGGAGCTGTAAGAGAACGGGGTAGAGGTGAGTATACAATCTTGGAGGCTTGATGTTTGAATCTCGAAGTAATCAGAATTGTCTTACTTGTTGTCTTAGATGGATGAATCAAAGGAGATGAGTGGTCCTGGTTCTTGGTGTGGTGTTAAAAATAGGTGAGGAGCGGTGGAGAGAGGAACAGGTAGATCCAGCTGTAGCTGCTCCCCAGCAGTTGAATTAAGATGCGCAGTCTCGACGGGTGATTTGATGCTTTTTATTTTCTTTCAAGTACCATACCATACCATTTTATTTATAAAGCACTTTAAACAGGAACAAGTCCACACCAAAGTGCTGGACAAACAAACACGCAACAGGCAACACATACAATGAAGTACAACACGAAAAACATAAAAACATTGCAGATCATAAATCAAACGATCCAGTACAAATCAGCTGGCATTGAAAGCGATGGAGTAGTAGTGAGTTTTTAACCGGGATTTGAAAACCGAGAGGGAGGGGGCCTGTTTGATGAGCAGCGGTAACTCGTTCCAGAGTCTTGGGCCTGCTACAGAGAACGCCCTGTCACCCCTGCGCTTAAGGCGAGTTTCTGGAACTATTAAGAGTACCTGATCCTCTGACCTCAAAGCACGTGGAGGGACATATGGGTGTATCAGATCTGAGAGATAGGCGGGGGCGAGACTGTTCAGCGATTTGTAGACATACATGAGAATTTTGAATTGGATTCGAAGATGAACCGGTAGCCAGTGAAGGGAGGCCAAGACTGGTGTAATGTGCTCTCTTTTGCGTGTGCTGGTTAAAAATCGGGCAGCTGCGTTCTGAACCAGTTGTAATCGTGCAATGGTGGCTTGACTGACGCCAAACAGAAGTGAATTGCAGTAATCAAGCCTAGATGTAATGAATGCGTGAATCACTGTCTCCAGGTGCTTTTTGGATAATATGGGCTTCAGCTTAGACAGACGCCTCAGCTGGAAAAAACAGGATTTGACGATCATGTTTACATGACTGTTGAGTTTCATGGAAGGATCCATTATCACTCCCAGATTTTTGACTTTTTGTTTTTCGGACAGGGGTAGAGCAGACAGGTCAATGCAGTGGTTTGAGGTTGTGTCATTGGGAAGGAACAATATGGCTTCAGACTTCTTATCATTGAAGCTTAAGAAATTTAAAGCCATCCAGTCCCTGATGTCAGCCAGGCAGTCGAGCAGAGGTTGAATAGAGCCTGTACCATTTTGTCTTAGGGGGAAGTAGATTTGACAGTCATCAGCGTAGAAGTGGAAAGGTATATTGTGTTTCCGGAAGATAGCACCGAGTGGCAGCAGGTATAAGGAGAACAAGAGAGGACCCAGGATGGACCCCTGCGGAACCCCCCATTTAAGAGCCGCCACTGCAGAAGTAAAATCATTGATGGACACACAAAAAGACCTGTCAGAGAGGTAGGATCTGAACCAGTTTAGGGCTGATCCTGAGATGCCCACCCACTGCTCCAACCTAGCAATGAGGATCTCATGGTCGATGGTGTCGAAAGCGGATGTGAGGTCCAATAGGACAAGCAGCACAGAGTCACCAGTATCTGTGGATAGAAAGATGTCGTTAAAAACCTTCAGTAGGGCAGTCTCAGTGCTGTGGAGGGATTTGAAGCCAGACTGGAATAGCTCGGGGATAGCGTGATCCTCCAGGAAGCACTTTAGTTGGGACTCAACTATTTTCTCTAGAAGTTTAGAAACAAATGGGAGTCTGGAGACAGGCCTGAAATTGGATAATACTGACGGGTCGAGGTTTGGTTTTTTCAGGAGGGGTTGAACAGCAGCATGTTTTAATGATTTTGGCACCACACCCGAGGATAGACTGCTATTAACAATAGAGAGAATGGAGGGACCTAGAGTGTGAAAAACCTCCTTTAGAAGCCGAGGGGGGACCACATCGAAGGGGGAGCCAGATGGTTTCAGGCTGCACATGACCTGCTCTAGAGAGGACAGAGAGACTGGTTCAAAATGGTCAAACACAGCAACAGATTGAGGTGGGATGGATGGATCGTGAGATGGAGGAGAAATGAGAGCCCTGGTGGTTGCGATTTTATCTAAAAAGAAATGTTGGAAGTTCTCGCACAGCTCAGTCGAGGCTTCCATGGGTGATTGTTCAGTGAGGTGGAGAACAGAGTTTAGGGTGGAGAACAGAACTCGAGGGTTACGAGAGTTTGCAGCAATGATATCAGAGAAGTATTGTGATTTAGCAGTTTTCACTGCTTTCTGATATCGGCGCCAGCTCTCTTTTACCATCTCAAAAGAGACCTGCAGACTGTCTTTTTTCCACTTCCTCTCCACCTTTCGGCATTGCTGCCTCGCAGCTCTGGTAGTGTCATTCAGCCACGGTTCGGCCCTGAGTTTTGGTCTTCTCGTTTTGATAGGCGCTACTTGATCCAAAGCCTTTAAACAAACAGAGTCAAACTGGTTTGTCAGCTCCTCAGTGCTGGAGAGGAACCCCGGGGGCTGAATTAACATGTCATTGTTGTAAACCTCAGTGAAACGTGCGGCAGTTAAATGGTTAACATTCCTGCCTTTACGTGCAGGAATGCATGTTTTAGAGGTAACATGGGGGATGGTGAACTGAAAATTCACTGGCCTATGATCTGAGAATACATTGTCTCCTATTTCAAGGTTTGAAACAGTCACATCACATGTTAAAACAAGGTCCAACAAATGTCCACGCTGCTGCGTGGGAGAGTTCACGTGTTGAGTTAAATTAAATGAGTCCAATAAATCTAGAAAGTCCTTAACCATGGGCTTCTCAGGACAACACACGTGCAAGTTGAAGTCGCCTGAAATGACGACCCGAGAATATTTGGCTGTAATTTCAGCCAAGAAATCAGAAAACTCGCTGATGAAGTTCTTAGAACAAGGCGGCCGGTAGACAAGAGCACACAAAGTTACAGGTGAATGTCCGAGTTCAAACACAGTCAGCTCAAAGCTAGAGCAGGAGACTGGAATGGACAGTTGTTTACAGTCAAAAGTTGATTTGAAGATAGTTAATAACCCACCGCCACGACCTGATGGTCGCGGGTCGTTAAAAAACAAACAGTTTGGTGGTATTATTTCCGTCAGCGCGCTGGACTCACCCGACGACATCCACGACTCTGTGATGCAGAAAAAGTCCAAGTCGTGCTCTTCAAAGTAATCCCTGAGGATGAACGTTTTGTTGCAAACAGATCGGGCGTTGACAACACAGAATTTGATGATATCCGAGCTAGCCGCTGATGGGCTGCTAGCAGCTGATGTGCTAACAGCTGGTGGGGGAGCGCCCCGCGGCTCGCTGCCCACAGAGAGCTGCTCCGGCCGGAGATCCCCGTTGTTTTCCTGGTCCGTGCACGCGGGAGACTGGCGATGAGAATCGAGACCATCAGCTGAAGACAGCGAGGCAGAACGCCGGGCTCTGAGCTTCACCAGCCGGCCAGCTCGACAGCCGCGTTTCTTCCTCCGAGTCGATCGATTTCTCCGTGCAGGCTGGTGCGAAGAGCAGCGGAGGTAAACGGGCAGCTCGTCTCCGAGCAACGGGGGCAGAGGGGGCCTCCCCGATCCCGAGGTACGCTCATACTGGCCCGAATCAGCGACATCCGCGGCAGCAAACCGTAAATCCAGAAGCTGCTTCCGATCATAAACCAGCAGTGTAGTTATGTCTCCAATGAAGAACGAACAAAACACAAAAATTCCAAACACCCACAGGAGAGGTGGACACGCAGCCATGCTTACGGGCGCCATCTTGGAAGTAGATGGTCACAGTCACCACACCACTTCTGTCACCATGATCACCAAGCATGATCACCAAGCATGATCACCAAGCATGATCACCATAAAAACTAAAATATATACAAATATATACAAATATTAGAGTACAGAATGAATATTATACAAAAAATATATATAAACCTTGAACATAAACAAAAAACAAAACATACCTTGCTGCTTTCACTGAGGAACACTAAGTGTTATTCATTGGAGCCAAAAACACGTCTTGACAGTTGAAGTCATTTTTTGTTACTGTGATTTTGACAACCTTTATAGTGCCTGCCCACAGCTACGGCAGCCAGTGAGGTACATAAAGGAAATCCAAACATTTCAAAGTGCAAGTACGATTAAACAAAACACAAACCACCAACAGTATTAAACAAACAGACAAACATCCATAAACAATCTGCAACATATTCTCAAGATTCACTTTAATCAATTTTAATACATTTATTCTCATTTAAATAATTTAAACAATTCATTTTATTCTACTAATTTAGAAAATTCATTTTAAATAGCTCAGTATCCATTACACTCCCACCAATAATGCATGAATATTACCCACAAAAATCATGCATTATTTCAAAGTTTCCTTTAAAACTCTTACAGATTGTTTAAAACATGCTTGTCTGTGTACATTAAATTCATGAGTCACTTTCCAATAACACCACTATTTTTTGCACCGGTCTCTCTATGACTGAACTCTTGGAAATAATGTTCCTTCCTAACCTTTGTTCCCCTGTTCTCAACTTCACCTTTCGAACCAAGCCATCATTACCAACCATTGTTTCCACAACACGACCCAACTGCCACCTATTTCTTGGGAGAAGATCCTCCTTGACAATTACAACATCATTTACTTTTAAATTGCGCCGAATTACATGCCACTTTTGTCTAATGGAGATATTCTGGAGGTATTCTCTCTTCCACCGACTCCAAAACTGTTCAACCAAAAACTGTACACGGCGCCAGCGTTTTGAGGAGTAGATGTCCTCTCTCACAAATTCCCCTGCAGGAGGCAGGGCAGACTCGGACTTCATTTGAAGCAAATGATTAGGAGTTAAGGGTTCAAGACAACCAGGGTCGTTTATTCCCTTTAATGTTAAAGGACGACTATTAATTATGGCCATGGCTTCATAAAGGAAAGTTCTTAATGAAGCATCATCAAGTTTCCCCAAGTTTTGAGAGAGAGTAAAGGTTAACACGTTTCGGATGGTGCGTATCTGACGCTCCCAAACACCACCAGCATGACTTGCTGATGGGGCATTAAAAATGAATTCACATTGGTTCTCTGCTAGGAAAGACTCCAGATAATTAGGATCACACTGTTTTAGTTCATTTTGGGCTCCTACAAAATTTCTTCCTTGATCGCAATATATCTGCCGAACAGCTCCTCTTAAACTAATAAAACAGCGCAGGCCATTAATAAAGGAATCTGTTGACAAGTCATCCAGCATTTCAATGTGAACAGCTCTCAAATAGAGGCAGGTGAACACTAACCCATACCTCTTTTGTTCCCTACGATTTCTTTTAACTACGAAAGGACCAAAACAGTCCATTCCACAGTAAGTAAATGGTGCAGATGCCTCCAAGCGTTCCTTTGGGAGCTCAGCCATAAGTTGTTCTTCCACTGGCCGTCTGAGCTTCCTACACTGCACACATTTATGAATCATCTGAGCCACTAACCTGCTGCAGCCGATAATCCAAAACCCATTCATCCTGAGTTGCATTTGGGTTTGACCTCTGCCTTGATGACATACCCGAGTGTGGTAGTAGGACAGAATAAGATGAGTGATGTGACTGTTCTTTGGCAAAATCAGTGGGTATCTAAAATCTTCACTAAGAGATGAATGTTTTAATCGTCCACCCACCCGTAACAGACCATTTTCTACAAATGGATTTAAATGGAATAGAGGGCTAGAACGTGGAAGGATCTCCCCTCCTTTTAGCAGCTTCATCTCTGAGCCAAAGGCCTGTTCTTGTACAAGTTTCACCACTGATTTAACAGCATCCTCGCGCTCTTTAACACTCACGACCCTTGAACAACATCTGTTCTTGCTTCCAAGTCTTTTGATTCTGGCTACTACTTTAATCAGTGTTGACCAAGATGAAAATCTAGTGAAACGTTCCAGAAAATCTGGAGTCTCATCTGCCGTTGTCATAAATGTTTGACCAGCTTTGATCTCTGGGTCACCAACTAACAAATCAGGGCAAGATTTGAATTCCCTGCTCATCTCCCTTTTCCACAAAAATTCAGGACCTGTTAGCCAGTTAGTTGTTAAAATCTCAGAGGCACAAAGTCCTCTTGATGCATGATCTGCTGGATTTTCAGTGGTGTCAACATGATTCCATTGATTCAGGTTCGTGTTCTCTCTGATTATCTGGACCCTATTTGCCACAAATACATGAAACCGTCGTGCGTCATTATTAATATAAGACAACACTATTTGTGAATCTGTCCAGAAGAACTCTGCATCTATCTGCATATCAAGTTCTGATTTTAACAAAACACTTAACCTGGCAGCAACCACTGCAGCTGAAAGCTCGAGACGGGGAATAGTTGTGATTTTCAATGGAGCAACTCTGGCTTTAGCCATGATCAAAACACAATGGATTTCACCCTTGTCATTCTCAAATCTGAGGTAGGAACATGCACCGTATGCTAGGCTACTAGCATCTGAGAAGTAATGTAGTTCTGTTTTAATGATTTTACCAAATCCTTGAGGATGGTAACACCTTTGTATCATTAACCTCTCCACATCCTGAAGACCTAATTTCCACTTCTCCCACCGTACAAGCAAGTCTTCAGGCAGATGGTCATCCCACCCAATACTTCTGTGGCACAGATCTTGTAAAATGCATTTCCCTTTCATGATGAATGGTGAAAGAAATCCTAGTGGATCGTATAGAGAGGCTATTACTGACAATATACCACGACGTGTATCAGGTTTGTCCTTTAGATCCATGTGAAAACTCAAACAGTCACTTGTGACATGCCATCACATACCTAAGGTATGTTCAGTATGTGTTAAATCTGGCTTGAGATCAGCAGAAACCACACTTGTGGCTCTCTCAGATTGATTCACACAGTCTAGGACTTCAGACCTATTAGAATTAAATTTGTGGAGTCTCAAACCTCCTTCCCTGCACAGTTTCTGTGCTTCAGTTATTAATTTGGTAGCATCATTTTCTGTTGGGACACTTATCAGCCCATCATCAACATAAAAATTATGCTCCACAAATGCTGCTGCAGTTGGAAACTTTGATCTCTGCTGTTGTGCCAAATATTTCAAACCAAAATTAGCACAGCCTGGAGAGGATGCAGCTCCAAAAAGGTGGACCTTCATTTGATACTCTTTAGGTTCGCTCTCCAAATCTCCTTGCTCCCACCATAAGTCAGAGTCAGAGTCAGAGTCAGAGAGAATTTATTGTCATTTGCACCGCATGTAGTACATGTGTTGAAAACGAGATTATGTACACAGGGTCCCAGTTACATCCAACAACAAATGCAAGAGAAATACAATAATAACATCTAGGATTAACTAAGAGAGACATCACATCAGCTAGTAATACACTAAGCCCTAATGTAGTAGAAAAACATCATTATAAACAGCAGCACGAACATGAGCAGATGGTCACAGATGAACGCAGCAACAAGAAACAGATGGTCACAGATGAACGCAGCAACAAGAAACAGATCAGTACAGTATCAGTATGATGTGACATTTTGCAGTGTTTATTCTTATTATTTATTTATTCATGAGTCTGACAGCCTCAGGGTAGAAGCTGTTTCTCAGTCTAGTGGTTCTACATTTGATGCTCCTCAACCTCCGTCCCGAGGGGAGTGGTGCAAAGAGTGAGTGTGCTGGGTGAGTGAGGTCTTTCATGATGCAGGTGGCTCTTTTTCTGCATCTGGAGGTGTAAATGTCTGTGATGGTGGGGAGACTGACTCCCACAGACTTCTGTG
>JBBPBX010014337.1:6887-22039 GCA_038048925.1 Garcialebias charrua
GTACACACACATTAGGGTTGCAGGAAAAAATTGATTTTTTAAAGAATCAAGATTCTTAGTCCTGGCGATTCAGAATCGATTCTAAAAGCCCCAAAATCGATTTTTTTTTTTTTTTTTACATAAACCCAAAAGATAAAGAAAATAAAACCATACCTCATAGTATATGAAAGAATACATAAAATGAAAGGTGGCAGAAAGAGGAAGAAATCTGACCCGAACCAGTGACCTCCAGGACCCGATAAGGATAAAGCGGGTAAAGATGATGCACTGCAAAAACGTAAAATCTTACCAAGTCAAATTTTCTAATTTCAAGTCAAAACCTCTTATCACACTTAATATAAGTCAAAAACATATTTCTAAGTAAGACATAACAACTTGTTTTGAGACAATGCATCTTGAAAATCTTGATAAGGCAAAAAGTCTTGGAAATATCTTGTTTTGAGTCATTTCTTATTTGAAACAAGCTTTTTTGACATTTCATTAACATTTGCAGTTGTCGTGAGGTTTGTAAAATGTGAAAAATCTTGTTTCAAGATAACAAACTAACTTGAATTAAGACAAATCTGCTTCTTTGATCAGCATGCCCACTCAAAGTATTAATCATTCTATTTTTTATAATAATAATAATAATAATTGTCTAATCTTGTCATCTGCGTATGTTTCCCATACACAGACGAAATTCGTCTCTGCATTTAACCCAACCACCTACCAGGTGGTGCAGTGAGCAGCCATAGAAGGCGCTCGGGGAGCTGGAGAAATAGGTGTGCACTCATAGACACCCCAAGGTGTGTAGTGGCCGGGGCGCGAACCCACGTCCTTCGGGTCCCAAGTCAAACGCCCTAACCACTACACCATCTTGGCTCCTTATACAGGTTCTCTTTAATTTTGAACAGACTCCATTGTCCTAATACAATTTCTTTAAACCAATAGTTCATTAACATTTTCTACATTGTATTTTTTTCCAAGGCTGAATACTACATAAACATACCTACTGTGCAGTTTATATTAAATAGACAAATAATGCAGGTTCATTTCACATATTTATTTTAACATATAATTTAACATATAATTGATTTTAATAAAATAAATATGTGGTTAGGACAGATTAAGCGGCCGTGGGGCAGCCGTGGCGTAGTGGTAATGGCAGTCATCCCCAATCGGAAGGTTGGAGGTTCGAATCCTGGTTCCCCATGTGTCGTTGTGTCCCCGGGCAAGACACTTAACCCCGAGTTGCTCCCGGTAGGACTGGATGGCGCCTTGCATGGGTCTGCCGCTACCGGTGTATGAATGTGTGTATGAATGGGTGGATGGTTGGTATTGTAAAGAGCTTTGGGGCCCCTCATAGGGGGCTGGAAAACGCTACATAAATAAGCTCCATTTACTATAAACATATTTTTCTACGTTTGGGACAAGGGGAAAAAATATAGTAAAAAAGGGATCCTTCGCACTCCTTCCCACATCTTCCCACACCTTCCCACACCTTGGCACTCCTTCGCACTCCTTGGCACTGGCACTCCTTAGTTATTAGTTATTTAGTACACAAAGAATGGGATTAACAATAACATTTTTATGGGTACCAGCACACATTGGGATAAAAGGAAATGAGACAGCAGATAAGATGGCAAAGAAGGCAACTCAAACTCAGATCAACTTCACAGTAAAAACAAGTAAATCAGAGGCAAAAAGTATCATTAAACAAAGACTGAAGAAAGAATGGCAGAAAAGATGGGATGAAGAAAGTAAAGGAAGATGGTTTTATGGGATCAAAATGACAGTAGGTGAAACACGAACTGGAAGAAGGAGCAGAAAGGAGGAAAGATTAATAACAAGACTAAGATTTGAACACACAGGACTTAATTATTCATTATTTCAAATAAAGAAACACAATACAGGCAAATGTGAGCACTGTGGACAAGATGAAACATTGCAACATGTTCTACAGGAATGTCAAAACTATGATCAAGACCGTAAATATATGAAGAGAGAATTTGAAGAGATAAAAGAAAAGTTTAACATAATAGCTGCACTACAACATAACTTAGAGAGTAAACATATCCAAATTATAATTAGATATTTTAAGAAAACAAAGTTGTTTAATAGAATTTGAAATACATATAGTTTAATCAGGCGTACACATTATCCCATGAAGAACCACACTCCATACCAGTGGTGGCGGTAATGCACACCTAAAGTGTTTTGCCAACCGCCATTAAACCCCATGAAGAAGAAGAAGAAGAACGGTGTGCGCATGCGTGAAGTAATTCGTAATCGTCTGCGCGGGCTCAGCAGCAACAACAGTAAGTAAAGTTTTGTAAATCACATTAGTTAATAAACTCGTGACAAACTTTGAACGATTATTTTGGGGCGTACAGTCAACAGCAGAATTTACCAACGGCTTACTAGCTGTGCCGATATTTTCGAGCTGTACATTTCGAGGCGATTTTTTCGAGATAGCTAGCTCGGACTGCAAGCTACCGTCCGAGCTAGCTACACAGTCGCGGTGCGGAGCCAGTAACAGTCTCATTGATTAAAACGAGTGCGTATTTGCTGCGGAGGTCGGACCGGAGCGGAACGCATGTAGGGCCTGGGGCTAGCAGTGTCCAGCTAACACTGGACTGTTGTGATGGTATGCTAAATGAGCTGGTTGGAAAAAAAAGAGCTGGAGTTTAATGTTTTTGTTTGCTCTGTTAGGCCACGAAGAGTCCTAAACTCTTAAATAGGTGCTCAAAAGGAGAGAGTATTTGTATAAAAAAGAATTTATTAGGACAGGCATAATGATTAATCAGCGTACAGACATAAAATACATTTATATGCATACAGTGGCCTCTCTTCTGACTAAGATATGGTGTTCTGGTGTGCGTTATCTCTGTAGATGGATGTGCGAGCAGAGTCTTAAATCAGTAAAACTGTTTTCTAGATGTGAACTCTAAGTGTATTAGCCTTTAAGTAATAATGTAGTCTATCATAGTAGTATATATATTATGTGTGATGTGTTCTGGTTATCGAGCACAATGTATTGTTGTCTGTGGACCAGCGGCAGTAACTATGTTACCTGCACTGGATGAAGAGAAACTACTTGATTAAGTTATGATTATATGAAAAATGGGCTTCTATGGTAACTAAACTAGTAAACCATGTAATTCGTGTTTGTCTAAAGTCCAGAGAGAATAGTTTAATCAAACAGTAACATTTCCTGAGCATATAAAATCAGTAAACGGTGTATAAAACAGTGTCATAACTCTTCAGCCACTAAGCCTAAAATGTCTCAGAAATATGTTTAACATTAAACGATAAAACTTATCCCCTATACATGTACTGCCCATCATTAATGACTTTTTTTAATCATGTGCTTAAAAAAAAACATTTCCCCCTCTTATATCTGTCAGCATTGGCTGTGGTCACACAAAGATAAATGTTAATGTTACATGAACTAAGCAGAGGGGTATTAATCTACTGCTGATGGAGAATGTGCAGAGGCCCCAAACACACCTGCTTCATGGGTATTTGTCTAAACAAGAATGTTCAATGTCTCTGTTGGTGAATGTGGTATATTGACATACTTTCCATCCACAAACTTTTAAAATAAGGTTGAGATTTCACATTCCTCTCCTTGCTCTTTTCCACAGATTTGGAAAAACACGATCCAAGTCGCCTTCAGTGGTGAGTTGTCTCCAAACCTAACCCAGCCATCCATTTTGATCTGAAAGTACTGTAATCCTGTAAAAAAGTAATTTTTTACATTTTTGAAAAAATTAGACAGGTTAATTTGAAATATGTTTAAAAATGATTGACTGTTTTCACTTCTTATTTTAAAATTTAATGTTTCTATTTATAAAACATTTAGGCTTAGAAATATTGTTGGTTTTTATTTCACTCCCAGATGTATCACAAAAAATGGAGACGACTGGTGGAGTCTAGTGACTCAGAAGAGAATCCAGGTCCCTCAAATGAGAACCCAGAACTTTCTTTTGCTGATAGCCCAATAGACATACAGATACACAACCAACCTGATACAGGAGAAGATGAATATCAAGATGATTGCCTCCTGCCAAACAGTGATACAGTAGTGAAAGTGATGTAGAAATTGGAACTTTGTCCGAGGAGGAACCAAGTGATCTGAGAAGTGATTTGGTTAAATGGGCTGTAAAGAATAAGGTGACATGCACATCAGTAGATGAGCTGCTATTGGTGCTACGCAAACATGGACACCGGCTACCAAAAGATGCCAGAACCCTGTTAGGAAATCCCAGTGAAATAGACGTCACAGATCTATGTGGTGGCCAGTTCCTCTACTTTTTCATTCATTCAACCTTTATTTAGTCAGGTAAATCTCATTGAGCCTCGAGGGCTCATTTACAAAAGCGACCTGCTACAAACTAAAGAATGATGAACAGCAATGATACAAATACATTAAACAACAAACAACAGAAAAAAGAAAAAAAAATGTAGGAGAGAAATAGAAAGTGAAATGCAAAGTATCAAAACTTTGGTGTGGAGACAGGACTTCTGAAAATGTGCTCACAGTATCCCAATTTTTTTTCAACAGAAAATGAGATACAGCTAAATTTCAATGTAGATGGTGTACCATTATTTAAATCATCAAATGTACAAATTTTGCCCATTCTCTGCAGTGTGAAAAAGTTAGAGCCGTTTATTGTTGCATTAATTTGTGGAACTGCAAAGCCAAACAGTGAGCCAAAGCCAGGCAGCATCAGGCCTCAGAGTAAAAAACCTTGGCCTTATCGGAAAAGCAAGACAAAACCGAGCCTAAGCTGTCCCAGGCTCTCTCAGAGCTGCAAACTCAAGAACTCCCAGAAAACCTCTTCTGCAATAATTATGAATCAACCTGACTTCGTGGTTGCATGAAGGTGGTACCGTTTGCATCAGACATTAGAACGTAACCAACTTTGTTATGCACACGGAAAGGCCTCGTATGATAAGACACACCAATTCTCTGTTTTAACGTTATGGCTGCAATGATCAAAAAGTATGAAATACAAAACTGCATCTGACAATCGGTCACAAAATTTCCTTCACAGGTATATCCATCCATCCATCCATTTTCTTCCGCTTATCCGGGGTCGGGTCGCGGGGGTAGCAGCCTAAGTAGGGAGGCCCAGACTTCCCTCTCCCCAGCCACTTGGAGCAGCTCCTCTGGGGGAATCCCAAGGCGTTCCCAGGCCAGCCGAGAAACATAGTCCCTCCAGCGTATCCTGGGTCTTCCTCTGGGTCTCCTCCCGGTGGGACATGCCCGGAACACCTCACCAGGGAGGCGTCCAGGAGGCATCCTAACCAGATGCCCGAGCCACCTCAACTGGCTCCTCTCGATGTGGAGAAGCAGCGGCTCTACTCCGAGTCCCTCCCGGATGACTGAGCTTCTCACCCTATCTCTAAGGGAGAGTCCAGCCACCCTGCGGAGAAAACTCATTTCAGCCGCTTGTATCCGAGATCTTGTTCTTTCGGTCATAACCCAAAGCTCATGACCATAGATGAGGGTGGGAACGTAGATCGATCGGTAAATTGAGAGCTTTGCCTTTTGACTCAGCTCTCTCTTCACCACGACAGACCGGTACAGCGCCCGCTTCACTGCGGACGCTGCACCTATCCGCCTATCGATCTCACGCTCCAGTTTTCCCTCATTCGTGAACAAGATCCCGAGATACTTAAACTCCTCCACTTGGGGCAGGACCTCCTCCCCGACCCGGAGAGGGCACGCTACCCTTTTCCGGCTCAAGACCATGGCCTCGGATTTGGAGGAACTGATCCTCATCCCGGCCGCATCGCATTCAGCTGCAAACCGCTCCAGTGAAAGCTGTAGATCACGAGCTGATGAAGCCAATAGGACCACATCATCTGCAAAAAACAGAGAAGCGATTCTAAGGCCACCAAAACGGATCCTCTCAACACCTTGGCTGCGCCTAGAAATTCTGTCCATAAAAGTTATAAACAGAATCGGTGACAAAGGGCAACCTTGGCGGAGTCCAACTCTCACCGGAAACGAGCCTGACTTACTGCCGGCAATGCGGACCAAGCTCTGACACCGGTCGTACAGGGACCTAACAGCCCATATCAATGGGCCTGGTACCCCATACTCCCGGAGTACCCGCCACAGAACCCCCCGAGGGACGCGGTCGAATGCCTTTTCCAAGTCTACAAAGCACATGTAAACTGGTTGGGCAAACTCCCACGCACCCTCCAGGACCCTGTTGAGGGTGTAGAGCTGGTCTAGTGTTCCACGACCAGGACGAAAACCACACTGCTCCTCCTTCACAGGTATAGTTTGTTCAAAATATGACTACTGTCTTACAGCATGTATATTTTTTTATTTATTTTAGGTCAAAAAGCTACCAAGAAGTCTAGAAATGTTTTTCCTTGTGAGGGTATGTTAAATTTTTTTTCACCACTGATTAATTTGGGGGTATACCACATCAAAAGAGGATAGTTATACCTTGGTGGTGGGTCATGTCACACAAGGTGGGCTGACAATTCTAGAATCATTGGAGGTATGCAATTGTTCTTACTGCAAACGCACAGCTAAGTCACTTACACTTTTTGTTACATATTTCACAATAAAAATAAGCCACATCCTGCACATAATAAGCTAATCCATGTAACTTTTATTTCTTTTTTTAAGAACAAATCTATGTAGTATTTCAATCACCACCATATCAGTAACAGGCTAATTACTTACTATAGATGTAAAATCACTTTTATTTTAATTTATTTTTTACTGTTGACTGTTTTATTATAGATGACTTTGCTCTTCCAACTCCTCCTAAAAGGATGAATGCACAGTCAGGTAAATATTGCACAACTATCATCTTGGGGTACTTGGAAACCTTGTCTAAAGTAATTTACATTTTTGACATATTAACACTTATGTTTAAACCCTCTAAAATGCAGAAAGAACCCCGATGGACATCCCTTCAAGCACTCAATCTCAAATCTTGGGATGCAATGGTAGCAGGAGTCCCTCTGAGTCTCTTTCTAATGATCAAAGGTATTTAATTTAAATATGATCAAAATTAGAGATGTAACAATTCATCTAACTCACGATGCGATGTGTACCAATTTTGCTGTTGCATGCTTTAAACAGATCAGTCAGACCTGGCCAAGACAGTCCCTTTCTCAGAGGCGGCGTTGGAGGTCGAGGTCTTCCTCTCGTGGACAAAGGTAAATTGTTATCAAAAGTATAATATTGATAACCTGGATTATTCTGATAATTCAAACATTTCCAGAAATGTAGATTAATTTATCTTTTTAATTACAATAATGCATTATTATTTGAATGTTAATGAGAAATTGGTGTTATTATTTTTTAAAGAATAAACCTAACATAGTATTTGGATATTAAAGTTTTCAGAGTCAGAGTCAGAGAGTCTTTATTGTCATTTGCACCGCATGTGGTACATGTGATGAAAACGAGATTATGTACACGGGGTCCCAGTTACATCCAACAACAAATGCAAGAGAAAAACAGTAATAACATCTAGAATTAACTAAGAAAAACATCAACTAGTAATACACTAAGCCTAATATATTTATTACCTATCACCTATTTCAAGGTGGAAAGAAACAAAATCTTTGCAGGTTGCTGGAAATATCTTACTCAAAATCATTTTTTTAATTGATACATTTTTTCCCATGGTTCTACACTAACTTCTTGCACTGATTGCACTGGTGTTTCTAAACTTTTTTTTGGTTCACCAGCACAGTTAGTGCACCCAAATTTTCAACCGCGTCATATTTAACATGATAGTTTTACAGGTTCTCTCTTTATTTTATTTATTTATCTGGCTTATATTCCACAATCTTAAAATATGATTCATCATGCCAACAGAAATATGTCTTTGTGTTTCAGGAAAAACAGGACCTCAAAGCCCCCAGGAAAACTCTCCCTCTCCTGTCCAATTCTGATTGTGTGTTCGTCCAACTGCCTGCTCACGGTAGGAGATGTGCCCATCACAACATTTCCCAAAGACATTTTATGTTTAAACATTTGAAGTTGTAGTGGCTCCCTCATTTTTCATGGTGCCCAGTAGTATACTCTCCATTTTTCATAGCAAAAATTGTTTTTATTTTGTTGAAGGTGTTTTATATTATTTTTTAAAAATATAATCAAGTGTTAACTACAGTTGTAATTGGGAGTAGTAGTTGTTGCATTGCTGCTGAAACCATTGTGATAAAATAAATGTGTTGAAGTTAAAGAATACCTTTCATTTTTTGTCATTACAGAAAATGTTTGAAGGTTTTGACAAGACATGTATTATTACGTTTGTTGGTTAAATTTGATAACGGGTTGGAGAAACATTTGAAACATCTGTAGAACTAAAAATGAGTAAAAGTTTTAGGGATGTATACTAATTTTAAGCATCACACGCTCAATTGTAGTAAAATATTGCTAAGAATGAGATTTTTTGCAGCTAGGTTTAAGATTGTTTATCTTGTAAAAAGATAAAATGTCTTATTTTTAGAAATCGTGTCAAGACAATTTTCACTTGTTGGAAGATCTTTTTGCGTATTTCAGTCAAAAAAAAATCTAATTTTAAGTTGTTTTAAACTTGTTTTCAGAGTAGACTTTTCTCCAGTGTACTACTTTTGAGCATCAGAATCTTATTATAAGACAAGAAAAGCTCACAATTGTAGTAAAATATTGCTCAAAACTAGATTTTTGTAGCTAGTTTCAAGATTCCGCATATCTTGTTTTCACTTGTTACCAGATCTTTTTGCTTATTTCAATCCAAAAAAAAACTAATTTTAAGTTGTTTTAAACTTGTTTTCAGAGTAGACTTTTCTCCAGTGTACTACTTTTGAGCATCAGAATCTTATTATAAGACAAGAAAAGCTCACAATTGTAGTAAAATATTGCTCAAAACTAGATTTTTGTAGCTAGTTTCAAGATTCCGCATATCGTTTTCACTTGTTACCAGATCTTTTTGCTTATTTCAATCAAAAAAAAACCTAATTTTAAGTTGTTTTAAACTTGTTTTCAGAGTAGACTTTTCTCCAGTATACTACTTTTGAGCATCAGAATCTTATTATAAGACAATAAAAGCTCACAATTGTAGTAAAATATTGCTCAAAACTAGATTTTTGTAGCTAGTTTCAAGATTCCGCATATCTTGTTTGACTTGAACAAAATGTCTTATTTTAAGAATCTTGTCAAGTGAATTTTCACTTGTTCCATTGGCAGATTTTTTTGCTTATTTCAAGCAAAAAAATCTTATTTTACATTTTTTTTTTCTTATTTTTAGAGGGGCATTTTTTCCAGTGTGGATAGATGGCTTTTGTTGAAAAGATTTACCAAACAAATCTTTTAAACAACATCCATCCATACACATTTGAAATATGGATGAATGCAATATGATTTTGTAGTCTATTTTATTTTGAGTTAAATGTTTATGCAATACAGTAGGCTGAAATCTTTGTTTACGTTTGTATTTTGAATTATTTGTGATGGACTGGAGACATGTCCAGGGTGTCCCCTGCCCCTCGCACAGTGAATGCTGGATATAGGCACCAGTGACCTCCGGGACCCGATTAAAGCTGCTGCATTCTATTCATATACCCATCTGCTCACAATTCAGGCTGCTGTATTCATACTGTATTATTTGACATTATTAATGTTTGCTACAAGCATACATTATTGTTTAATCTTTTCATGATTTCAATTGAAAATTGTTTCAGAATAGAAAATCGTTTCAGAATCGAAAATCGTTTCAGAATCGAAAATCGATTCTGAATCGAAAATCGATCCTGGAATGAAAATCGTTTTAGAATCGAAAATTGATTTTTAATCGAATCGGTGCATCAAAAATCGGAATCTGGTTACAGGTATGTGAAGACTTGTCTAAATGTTTGAAATTTAATATCCCACTCTCTCCATCTGTTTGCTTATTGGGTATCTTTGAAGATGTTATACTAGAAAAAAATACATCCTATATGCTTTTCACTGCCTTATGCATCGCAAAGAAAACCATACTCGTAAATTGGAAAAATAAAAATAATCTTAGCATTAATCAGTATAAAAATCTTCTGTTAGATCATATTAGTCTTGAAACAGCATCTGCCGACACATCGGATCAATCTATTTGGCATTCTTTGATCGGCTCCGTTACGTAGTGAGGGTGGGGGGTCTGGGATCTGGCCTTGTGGGGCATTGGGGCTGGTGGGGGGGAGGTTGGGGTTTGGGGCGCCGGGGGGTTGGGGCTGCTTGGGCGGGGAGGACCCTGTCTTCGACCTGGGGAGGACCGGGGGGGTTCTGGGGGATGTCTGCTAGGGCGGCATGCGGGCCCACGGGTGGTCGGTGGCGGCGGTCATGGGTCGCCGGTCGGTGACCCGGCTGTGCTGGGGTGGTTTCGGGGCGGGTGCCGGAGGCTTGGGACTCTGGGGGCGTGTCGTCCCCGGGCTTGGGCCTGGTGGGGATCGGGGGTCTTGGGCTCTGGCGGGCGGGTCGCCGGGCTATGGGCTGGCTGGCGCTCTGGTGCCCGGCTCTGGCCGGGGGCCCTCGGCTCGCTGGTGGGTTGGGGGTTCATGTGCTGGGGGGTTGGGTGTCTGGGGCGTGACTGGTGGCCAATGGGAGGGGGCGGGCAAACCCAGCCTGGGTGTCTAATGTGTTATGTGTTCTGAAAGTTATTAATATGAAGGGTGGGTGTAGTATTTCTTCTGGGGTGGGGACTAAGTGGATGTCCTTGATGATGGTCTTGGACTATGCTTGGCCGGTGAGCGGGCCCTGGTTGGGACCTGTTCTCAATGCTTCCTGGCTCTGTCGGCGGTTGGGCGGGCGCTCTTGGCAGTGTCGTCCTTGTGGGATTTTGTGTCTTCTTGGACGGCGGGCTAACTGCGGTTCGCAGGGGTCGTGGCGGCCCTGGTGGGTGTGGGCTGTTGGTTCTGCTTTGGCGGCCCTCGGGGCCATGTCCCTCTCTGGTCTTGGCTCAATGGCCTGGCGGTCGGAGAGGTGTTTCCTTTACCTCGCTCCTTGGGTGGACCTTGGCGAACTGGGGGGGTACGCAGGGTCAGCGGGGGAGCTGACTCGCTGTGGGAGCATTGTTCCTGCAGATATTTTCTCCCCATCCCTCACCACGCACCTCCGCCCTCTTCATCTTAAATTAATACATGTAGGGAATTTGAGTCTCGGGTGTGCTGCAATGGTTCTACATCTCTGTTGTTCAGAACACCTGGGACTCAATTTTATATACACTTTAGACATTCATTCATAAACATCCTCATAAAAGTCACATATAGGGAATGGAGTGAGCACTATGGTTATGGGTGGCGGGATGACATCACTCTCGCTCCCATGCCTATGCTCACTAAACATTATGCATTTAGACAATAAGGGCCTGGGTTAGAGTTAGAGTGGAGGGGAAACTTGTACAATGCCAGCCTTTGCTGGCATTGTACCAGTTTCCAGTGGCACAGTGGTAATGGCAGTCGACCCCCAATCGGAAGGTTGGAGGTTTGAATCCCGCATCCGCTCACCATGTGTCATTGTGTCCCTGGGCAAGACACTTAACACCGAGTTGCTTCCGGTAGGTCTGGATGGCGCCTTGCAAGGCAGGCTACCACTACCGGGGTATGAATGTGTGTATGAATGGGTGGATGGCTGGTAATGTAAAGCGCTTTGGGGCTCCTCACAGGGGGCTGGAAAGCGCTATATAAATAAGCTCCATTTACCATTTGCTCTTTCTCTTTCCCTTTTAAGTACACTTTAGAACAACACTCACCAACAGTACATTTGGGGACGGGGGTGTGTGTGTCGGGGTCTTGATTTGTTAATTTCAATTTTATTTATTTATGTATTTATTTATATATATATATATATATATATATATATATATTATTTATTTATTTTTCTCTTACCCCCCTGGTTGCCTGGCGGACATTCTGGGGGTGGGCCGTCAGGGGTTGTGCTAGGATGTGAGGGGGTTCGGGGCCTGCAGGTTCGCCGTGGGCGGGGCTGGCAGTGCGCTCCCCCTGGGGCTGCTTGGACTCGGGTGTCCCGTCCTGTCCTGTCGGCAGGGCGCGGGGTGGGCCGGAGTGCACATCTAATTCTCCAGCTCCCCGAGCGCTGACTACGGCTGCTCGCTGCACCACCTGGTGGTGGTTGGGTTAAAGGCAGAAGACCAATTTCGTCTGTCAAGTATGGGAAACATACACAGATGACAAATGTGACAAATTATTATTATTATTAATTATCTTGGATGTCTGCTACTCTCCACCCCAGAATGAATGGGCCTACCTCCTGGGTTTGGATGTGGGCTGCCCATGTAGGGAGCAGGTACATGTCTTGGACCTAGGGGGTATAGAGTGTGCATCGGGATTATGAATGGAACGTGTCGTTATTGTTTGTCTTTCTGTGACTGAGGGTGAGGATGAGGGTGGGTCTGAATGAGTGTGTCTGTGTATGAATGTTTAAGTGTCAGGCTGGGTCTTGGACTGCCCCCTCTCTGATACTTCTGAGGCTACTTAGTGTCGCGCTCCTGCCACGTGGCCCCCCTGGTGGGTGTTCCTTTGCCTGCGGGCGTGCTTGGGGCCCTCACTATCTGGGGTTGGGCGCTTGGGCGTTTGTCGGCTCGGCCTGGTGGCTGCCTGGTGGGGCTCGTGCCCTCTGGTCCGGTCGGGTCTGGGCCTGAGGGGTGGGCGTCCCCGGTGCCCGGGCCTCGGTGACCGGCCCTGGGGCTACGTCGGTGCAGCGGGCTCCGGCGGGGGCCTGTGAATTTGTCGCGGGCGACCCCGGGGGGTCATTGTATGTGGTCGCTGGTGGGGTTCGTCCGGTTCTTCCCCTTGGTAGGATCTGGGGAGTGGGCTAGTGGCTCGTCCTGTTCGGGTGGTCCTGGGGACTCTGGGCTCGGGGTCCTTCCTGGGGTCTTGGGCTTTGATCGCCCCTTCGTCTGCCTCGGGCTTTGGGGGGACGGATCTCTGATGCTTCACAGTCGCTACTAAATGTTCTATTGGAGGAACCTTATTCACTTATGCATGCTCACAACCACACACAAATGGATGCAGGGATGTATATATAGATATATGCAGATATGTAGATGGGTATATGAATGAATATAAAAGTATATGTATGTATACTATATATATATTTGTAGGTATGGGTATGTGTATTTATAGAATTCTACTGCAAGCTCATGAATATTATTAGTCTTTATCAAAGCTGGGCACCGCTATTTAAAAAATTAGTTCCACAATTTCTAAAACGCTTATTAATTTTTTTAAGTCCACAATTTCAAAAGCACAAATGTCTTATGAAAATTAGGGGAAGCTAATCCAATCCGCTATTTATATATTTCTATATTATATATATATATATATATATATATATATATATATATATATATATATATATATATATATATATATATATATATATATATATATATATATATATATATATATATATATATATATATATTTATATATAGCCGGCAGCGTTATCAATATTTGCACTACACTGCCAACTGAAAAGTAACAAAAATGATCCTAAAAGGATGAAATTACAAAAATCAAAGGATTTATTTAATACTTTACGTACATATATTCTATTCGGCCACGAAATTAACAAAAAATAGAATGATCTTTTAATCCCTAAAACCACGTTTAAATCTCAAATACACGGGTGTGTCGCCACCGCATTTATACATAGTAACCCAAATACATGAAACTAACGACTCGCCGTCGAATGGTCGACACAAAACGCACAATAAAATCCTCCGGCCACGTTAATTTGGCTTGAAACAGCGGGGTTCTCTCTACGGATTTATCCATTAGTAACCCAGCACAACCAACAGGCAGACACAGCGTTAGCGTCTATAGGTAGTCAACAGATTTAATGAAAAGTAACTAAAATACATAAAAATAACGACTCACCGTCGCGTGGTCGACACAAAACCCTCAATAAAATCATCCGGCCACGTTAATTTGGCTTGAAACAGCGGGGTTCTCTACGGATTTATCCAAGTACCCAGCACAAACAGTAGCTACAGTTCACCCGAGTTCACCTCTGAGTGACCCGGAAGTTGTCATCAAGATGGAATAGTCCATTTTTAGTAGGGGGATAAAGAAATCGACCGTTTTTTTATTGCGTATTTAATGATCGTTTTCATCGTAACTATAATTATTTTTATGTTAAATGTACATTAACAAGCAGGATCAATGTTAGTGATGTAGGTGACTGCACGGGGCGAGGCGGGGCCGGGGCCACTGCTGAAATGGGACCCCCAGGCATTTACCTACATGGTAGAGCCGAGTCTGTTCTCAGCTCTGCCCCCCTCCCCCTCACACCCTTTCCTCCTCTGCTGTTTACGGTGGGGAAAAAGGTAAAAACAAGCAGCATAAGAGCTTGTAAATAAGTTTATTGGTTTTTACTGATAGATAATTAGTTATTAGCGGTACTGCATTTTAAATAAAAATAGCACAAATCCGCTTATGAATTATAAAAGTTAGTCAATTCACAAAAACGCTGACAAAAAGTTTAGGTCCACTGTAAGCGGAATAGCGCTTTAGCGCTCCCTAGCGTTCATCTGCCCACCTTTGGTCTTTATGCATGTATGTTCCATTGTTGTGTTCTGTCATGTGCTTTGCAGGATTGTGGACGGAGGTTAGGTGTGTTTGCCTTGTGCTCTTTTGGTTAATAATTGTTGATTTGTTGTCTTACTTTCTCTTTTCTTTCTTTCTCTCTTAAAGGTTCAGTCTGCAGTTTCTGTAGAACAGCAGCACTTAGAAAAAATTTCAACAAGCAAAGCATTCTGATCCCTCCCCCTTAGAGCCATATATGGCTCTGCCCCCTTGTGGTCTGTTGAAATTTGAATTCAAGCTCTGTTTTTATTGGCTGATTCAAATTCAAGCTCGGTTTTTATTGGCTGGTTACAAACTTTGTTTTTATTGGCTGGAAAATGGCGGGTCACTTTTTCTTTTTAGAAATGCTTATTTACCACCTGGAGAAGCAAGGGGACAATATTTTTTTTTAGTTTTTTCAGAGATTACCTCTCTAACATCAATCTAGTGACAGAGTGAAGAAATATGTTAAAATATATATTGTTTGAAAAGTTACAGACTACATTACAATCTTACATACCCCAGCTTTAAAAAAATAAATAAAAAATATTGGAGTGAGAGGATGGCTATAAGGTGTGAAGGGAGGCCAT
>JBBPBX010014337.1:33481-51058 GCA_038048925.1 Garcialebias charrua
TATATATATATATATACAGTATATATATGTGTGTGTGTGTGTGACGTGTGTATAATCTTTGACCATTCTAAGGGCCACCCCAGCTAGAGAAAACTATACTTTTAGGCAAAATAAAAAGTAGAAATCATACTTTCCTCAGGTGTGGTTGGTTTACATATTTCTATGGTGGTGGCTATCTTGGATTTTGACATAGCAACCCAATTTTTGAAAATTGCCTTTCTTAATCCTAAATGAAGCCAGACACAAAAGTGGAAGTTGGAATGTTGCTTACTTCATATATACATAAATGGCAGTAGCCATCTTGGATTTTGACATGAGATCCCAATTTTCGAAAGGAACCATTCTTACGCTTTGATGTAGCCACACACACACACACACACACACACACACCAACATGGAAGTCAATACCTCACTTTTTTCAAGTTACCATGCTCACAACATGCACAGATGGATGGAGGATAGGGATGGGAATCGAGAACCGGTTCTTTTAGAGAACCGGTTCTTTAGAGTTCAATTCCCTGGAATTGTAGGCTGCTTGTCTTAACGATTCTGTTTATCGGTTCTCTGACTCGTTCTCCTGACTCGTCGTGGTGACGCATTTACGTAATGACATCACAGACATGCGCCGTATTTGGTGTTCAACATGGCGTCGAGGAAAAAGCGAAGACGAAACCAGGTCTACTTGCAATACATGCAAAGCGTCGATTACTATAAAGGGCGGAAATACTTCTAACATGCAGAGAAGCATTTGACCACTCCGTATGAGGTGAGTTGGCACAAATGTACCGTCTTTAACACGCTGCTTCGTGACGTTGCTTCGTGGTTGTGGAAGCGGAGCTAACAAACTAGCGGCGTCCTCTGTTTTAAATGTTGCAGCACGTAACGTTAAACTCATCCAGTTCCTGCCACTTGACTTTTTTGCTTTACTGCTTCCACTGTGTTGTATAAATAATCTCAATCTCCTGTAATAACATTTAGTTGACGAGGATTGCCGGAGTCTGGCTGGCTCAGAGGCTAGTGCTAGCACACCTTTAGCTTTCAGGATGACGATATCAACACAACAGACCTAAAAATGCCACCGTAGAAATGGGAGCAAAAACAAAAGTGTTGTTTTATATTTTTGTTCAGTGTGTTTCATTGTAGCCTCTTTCTGTTGTGAGAGCTTTTTTTGCTGCTCAGTGTTTTTAATGGTGAATTTCTTCTGAAGCTGGCAGAGCTGGGAGAGGCGTCTCTCCCAGCTCTGAGGGAGGCAGAGGGAGAGACACAGAGGGAGGCAGAAGAGGATAAAGATGATAAACTATGTAAGTTTTGTTTTTTGTGATGAAAGATGATAGATTGCATGGATTATTACACTATTTATTTTAAAATTGAAACTTGTGAATTACAAGTTGTGGTTATGTCAATAATTTCAGATGCCTCCTGTAAGCAGCAAAAAAAGACAGCCCTAGAAGAACTTTTTGAGGAAGAGACAGAAGTCCAACTGTATAGAAGCCTATCACCCATTCCAACCATGTACAGCCCCTTAATAATGTTAATTAGGAATTCTTTTTTCATAAAAGTTCTATTTTTGTTCTGGTGAAAGAGCATTAAATACTTAATGCACACAAATGGTGTACTATATATTTTTGCCTAACCCAATGAGAATTGATAACAGAATTGATAAGGAATTGAATCGATAAATGATATCGATAAAGGAATTGGTATTGATAATTTCTTAACATTTCCCATCCCTAATGGAGGGTGTTTCCAGTTTTCCCTCATCACTCTATGGCAGGGGATTTTAAATTAGCGTTTTGTTTAATTTAAAGTATTTTTTTGTTTTGTTTCCACACATGTTGGACATTGCTACAACTTCTTTTACACTTGGGTCTTGCAGAAGAAGAAAAACACTCTTCTGTGATACAATTTAATTTTATGTTAAAATTACATAAATAAAATAAAAATATTAAGGAGTTATAGTCTAACTTATTAGGGAGATGCCCTTTATTTATTATTCATTTGGATTTTACTTGAACCAATGCAACTGTCTGTTAAACTGGAAGACAGTTTTTGTAGAGGTTAAGACTCAGAAAGAAAGCTTTCTATATTAACGTTTGCTTGGATGAAATACAAATTTTTACACACAAAAACAGTTTCACAAGCTGAAGAATTAGATTTAAGATAAATGTTGTATCCGATTACCTGAAGTTGTGTTATACACCTAACACACAAACTAAAGTCAGGGGAAGTGTCTCTGTAAAGGTGACTTTGAAGTGATATGCAGCGGTGCGGAAAAAGCTGTATGTCTTGGTGATATATTACACCTCAGACTTGAGATAAAAGAGATGGTAAAAGTGAGTCAAAGAGTTGAAACTCCTTTAATCTTTACAAAGCAAGAGTTTCCTGCCTATAGCACGAAAACAGAAAAGTTGTTTTTTCAATTAACTGGCCAAAGGGGAAAAAAACTCTTAAGCTGTTGTAGAGCAATACAAAAACACATGTTGGCCAAGCACACAATAAAGTTGCCTTACCTTTTCCTCAAAACGTGGAACCAAGGGGTCCTCAGCAAAAATGTGAAACTTTATCTTCTTCAGGCTGAACATCAGGGCAGATTTGACCATAGTGAGGGTCTCGTCCAGACGATTCCCACATGCTACCACGGCCAGGTGCATGACCTCCTCAGCCCGGCGTAGCTTCGATACATGTCTAACCACATTATTCTGAAATTTACTATATAAAAAAAGACAGTGACAAGAATTCAAGAAACTTGTCAGATGGATTAGAAGTGGCATATTAAATTCTCATCACATAGACACTTTAAAAAATGACTATAAAAACACTAATGAGAAAGGTGGAAGGATCAGAATGACAATGACATGGATGGAAAATTACTATAAACCTTAACCTACACACTTCAAGTTAGTGGGAATAAGGAGTACACAGAGATGTGATGATGATGATGGGTATGATGATTAAGTATAATTTAGGCTCAATGATCCTGGTCCACAGGAGATGTTTGGATGTATGGGGTTTGTATTATCCCTACATTTCTATTTAAATGTTTCCAAGGAGCCAGACTCTCATGTAAAGACTTAAAAAATATGAGAAATAATTATTGTTTTATTTTTATTTATTTATTTAGATAAAAAATTGCAGGGGAGTCATGGTGGCAGCAGTGATAGCGTATTTATGATGTGGGGTCTGAGCCCACCAGCGTGGTGTGGTCGATGACTGTTTGAAGCAGGACTGGCCACATTGGTCTCCTGGGCTACAGCCTGGACACGGTCATGGAAACAACCCAACATGGATGCAGTAGTTCATGGTAGTATGAAGGTCAACACAAGGTCAACAATGCAATGAAATGCTCAGGACAAGAAAAACCGTGTTGACTCTACAAAAAAAAAAAGAAAAAAAAAAAAAAGAAAATACCAAAGTGTGCGAAAAAAGTACAAAACAAAGCACCAAAAAGTGAAAAAGAAACATCTACAAAGTCCAAAATAAATATAGTAAACAACATGGTAGAATACAATGATGCAACTAAGATGAATCTGTACAAACAAGTAACTCACAGCGGTAACACTGATTAAATGCACATGATACGTTACACACAACATACAACACACAGGGTGCACGGCAGGCCACTGCTCAGGCAGTGAGCAACACTGAGATTCATCCATCACTGGATATCACTGAGAGGAACTGAACCATGACCGTACACATGATACAGCCACATCGTGCAGCAGCAATAAACATATTAGGTGTCCCAGATGTGACTAAGTTCTGTCGAACAGGTAGACAGTAGTTGGTGATAGACAGCTCCAGCCATGTTTCTGTAAAGACAAACAGCTCCTCATGTCTAGCTCGCAATAAATCCATGCGTGCAGGTCATCCAGTCTATTCTGGAGTGCACTGTTAAAAGTCATACTCTCCATTAGTTATCATAACGTTTTTCTATAAGTTACTTCCAATTAACATAATGAGTTATGTAATTTCAACTTAATTTCATGCGTTATTGGCATTTCAACTCAAGGTTGTGAGTCACGTCTGTGAAACATAAATTTAAATGTGCGAACTTAATTTGAAAATCTGAGTTTTAAAATAGTAACCGGATCTTATAAAAACTGATCACCACTAGCAATATTAATGCGAGATAAAAAATAGTGCCGGAAATTCGCTCTTTATCTGAATTGGGACTAAATATGATGTAATATTTAGTCAGACTTTATAAAGTTCTCCATCCCAGTTAGAATTGCATATTAAATGAAGAAGAGGACCACCTGACCAGATTAAGGAGTCGAAAGCAAAGTCGCGGATGAATACCATTTTTTCCAAGACCTGGATCCGGCGCAAGGTCGTTCAAATTCGGCGCGCGGGGAATATGTTGGAATAATAAAAACAAGGTAAGCTGCATTTGTTGTTAAAATATGTTGTTAAAATATGTTGTTAAGAGATAAAAGTTTGTGTCTCTGTTACATGGTTAAACAACAGCTTGCTAACTGTCGAGGGCAGGAGTTAATTAAAGCAGATGCTTTCGGTTGCGCTTATAGAACTTTTCTTAAGAGAAAATACAAGCAACTACCATGATTTTTGTATTGTACACCCTCAGAAGCACATATGTGGCGCTTGGTCAAAGTTTTGCTTCGACGTGCTGACTGCAGATGAGTTTGCAGCTTCGGGAAAAGGCTGTGCGTCAGGGATTAGTCATGTCCCTTGTCAGGAATTAGTCGTGTCCCCCTGCGTACCGTTTTTTTTCCCCACTTGTGTCCCTTGTCAGGAATTAGTCGTGTCCGCCTGCGTACCGTTTCGTTTTTGTTTTTCACTTATTAAATGTCGTGTACCTTGTCAGGAATTAGTCGTGTCCCCCTGCGTACCGTTTCGGTTATTTTTTTCACTTATTAAACGTTATTAACGGGAAAATATGCGCCACGGAAATAAAATTCCTAGGCGAGTTTCAGCACGGCGCTATTATCTTGTAGCACGTGTAGCATTAGCAGCCCTAGCTTCTCGCTGTGGTCTCGTGTTTGTTAACGTTATGGCTTCCTTGTTAAAAGACGAAGGCAAATTCAAAGTTGTGTGTGGACGTTTTTTCACGGAGATTAGGTCTGCCGCAGACAACACGTAACTTGTTAACGTCTAACGTGTTAACGGACTTTAAACGACGTCATCCAAACGTGAACATTTTCTAGAAGCAAGAAAAGCAGCTTGCAAACACCGCTAAAACTAGCAGCATTTAAACAACCTTTAACAGGTAAATCAGATCGGTCCAGATCAATAACACAAACTGTATGATCTAAAAAAGCTCAGTCTGGTCCTCTGGACATTCAAAAAAATAAAACAAAGCAAAAAATATATAGAAACGTTTCGTCTGAGCTTTTTTAGATTTTTCTACCTGGATTATTGAGCATGCATCAGGGTACAAACTGTATGAGTTTTTAAAGCTCTGGATCTACAAAAACATGTCTGTATGTTGTTGATCTGCAGGCTTTAAAGTACCTGAGCCTCGCTACGACATCCCCATCATGTCAACACTTCAGCCAAAAAGTTCATCACTTTATGAAAAAGCTAAAACTGATATTGTCAACAAGTCCTGGACCAGATTAAAGCTCTGCCCTGATGATGATGACCGAGAGATTCAACCACCTCAACCGATCAAAAAGAGGTATTGTTCTTTTATTATTATTATCTAATTTATCTTTTTTGTTTGTGGATTTGTGTGTTTGTGGATTTAGAAAAAGCATATGACAGGGTGCAAAGAGAGGACGTGTGGTATTGCATGAGGAAATCTGGAGTGGCAGAAAAGTCTTAGACTGGTACAGGACATGTATGAGGACAGCAGGACATGTATGAGGACAGCAGGACATGTATGAGGACAGCAGGACATGTATGAGGACAGCAGGACATGTGTGAGGACAGCAGGACATGTGTGAGGACAGCAGGACATGTGTGAGGACAGCAGGACATGTGTGAGGACAGCAGGACATGTGTGAGGACAGCAGGACATGTGTGAGGACAGCAGGACATGTGTGAGGACAGCAGGACATGTGTGAGGACAGCAGGACATGTGTGAGGACAGCAGGACATGTGTGAGGACAGCAGGACATGTGTGAGGACAGCAGGACATGTGTGAGGACAGCAGGACATGTGTGAGGACAGCAGGACATGTGTGAGGACAGCAGGACATGTGTGAGGACAGCAGGACATGTGTGAGGACAGCAGGACATGTGTGAGGACAGCAGGACATGTGTGAGGACAGCAGGACATGTGTGAGGACAGCAGGACATGTGTGAGGACAGCAGGACATGTGTGAGGACAGCAGGACATGTGTGAGGACAGCAGGACATGTGTGAGGACAGCAGGACATGTGTGAGGACAGCAGGACATGTATGAGGACAGCAGGACATGTATGAGGACAGCAGGACAGTGGTGAGATGTGCTGTAGGAGTGACAGATAGCTTCAAGGTGGAGGTGGGAGTGCATCAAGGATCGGCTCTGAGCCCCTTCTTGTTTGCTCTGGTGATGGACCGACTAACAGATGAGGTCAGGCAGGAATCCCCATGGACTATGATGTTTGCAGATGACATTGTGATCTGTGGTGAGAACAGGGAACAGGTGGAAGAGAACTTGGAGAGGTGGAGGTATTCACTTGAAAGAAGAGGAATGAAAGTCAGCCGTAGTAAGACAGAGTACATGTGTGTGAATGAGAGGGAGGAGGTGGAACAGTGAGGCTACAAGGGTCAGAGGTCACAAAGGTGCAGGACTTCAAGTACTTGGGGTCCACTGTCCAGGAAAATGGGGAATGTGGTAAAGAGGTGAAGAAGAGAGTCCAGGCAGGATGGAGTGGATGGAGAAAAGTTTCAGGAGTGATTTGTGACAAAAAGGTGCCAGCAAAGGTCAAAGGTAAAGTTTACAAAACAGTGGTGAGACCAGCCATGTTGTATGGTCTGGAGACAGTGTTGTAGTGTCCGCGGGAACTCAATAACCACACCGTGTCGCTTCGTGCACCAAACTTTTACTGAACTCCAAACCCCCCACACACACACATTTACCCATGCCGTAAAGCATCTCTTAAAGGCACAGTAACATGTCGTAACAAACAGAGCACACCATTACAGACCCAACAAACACACTAAACACTGTGTTTTCTGAACACAACATTTTCCCCCCTTCACCCCCCTTGAAAACATAACACTTTGCAAAGAATAACAGATTAATCTGGACTCAATAAAACACAGATTAACAGATCTTCAGTAACACAATCACCCTGTCACATAGTCCCCAAGCCAGACAGGCGGGGCCCTCATACTCTGGGGCCATGCTGGCTGCTGAGTGGAGTCGGGCAAAGCTGGTGGAGTATCCCCCACCCGAAAAGTCATTGGCCTAGGCTGCCAACCCAGCGCCGTTGCTGGGGTCAGCGGTGAAACAGATGCTGGTGGGGCGATGACCCTGTGCAGACGGTTTGCGTGCCAACGACCCCCATTTTCCAGTCTGTATGTGGCCGGCCCCAATTGCTTAACCACCCGCAGTGGCTCTGACCAGAAGGATTTCAGTTTATTTCTCCGATGACGCCGTTTGATCCTGACCCAATCCCCTGCAGCCAGTGAGGGGGTCTGCACTCGGTGCGTGGCATCAAACCAATCCCCTGCAGCCATTGAGGGGGTCTGCACTCGGTGCGTGGCATCAAACCTCTCTTTCATCCGGGCCTGCGAACCCTTCACCTGAGCTCTGGCTTTCTGGAGCTCTGGGCTCCCGCGTGCAGGAGCTGGCTCAGCTCTCAGACAGTCCAGGGGTTGCTTCAGTTCGCGCCCGATCATCAGCATCGCCGGTGAAACTCCTGTGGTGGGATGCTTGGATGCCCGGATGGTCAAGAGGGTTTGGTTGAGAGCGTCGCTGTATGTTCTCCCCTCCTCCAGACAGGCTCGGAGTCCATTTTTGAGAGTTTCGTTGAGTCGTTCCACACCACCATTGCTCTCTGGGTGATAAACTGCTGTCCTGATGTGCCTGATGGAGCGTAGTGTGAGGAACTCTGTGAACTCTGCTGAGGTGAACTGGGCCCCATTATCCGTCGTAACAACACTGGGGAGGCCCCAGCGTCCAAACAGGTTGTCCAGGCAGTCTATGATGGTGTGTGCAGTGATGGAGCTCAGTTGACAAACCTCAGGCCACTTCGAGTGAAGATCATGAACAACCAGCAGGTAGCGAGCGTGTGCAGGTGCCCCCTGAAGTTCCCCACAGATGCCGACCTGAATATGTTCCCAAGGTGAAAGTGGCCAAGGGGTCGGGGTGAGAGGGGCTGTGGCAGGCTCACTCACAGCAAAGCCCAGGGCGAGGAACAAGTCTAGGCCCATAATGTTAGCTCCCTTCCGGGTGATGCAGAATTTGGCGTCAGGCGTAAATTGCTGATCATACTGGACAGGGAGGCGGACCACGCCCAGAGTGTCGATGGGAGAGTGACCGTAGCCCAACAGGGTTGTAGTGGCTGCTTCCAGGGGTGTACGGCTGAAGAAACGATCATACGTGCTTTTATTCAAAATTGACACTTTGGCCCCTGTGTCCACAAGGAGCGGGACGTGAGCTGCACCCACGCGACATGTGCAGAGCTTGAACGACGGCTGCAGAGTCTGTACAGTGTTAATGGGAACCACAGTAGTATCCTGGCGAGCTGAAGAGGAGCGGCAGCAGCGTGCAAAATGATTCAGTTTATCGCATTTATGACAAAGTTTCCCATGTGCAGGACATGACTGGTCTCTAGTTGCATGGTTAGAGGAGCCACAGTTACCACAGCTCCTGGCCCCCCTCCTGCTGGCCCCCCTGTCCACTCTCTGCACATCCCAGCTGCCACTCGGCCAGTCAGCCCCCTCCTCTGTGTGATAAACGGCCGGTGTTGATGACGTCACTGGTTCGTGCGCCGCGCGGGAGAATTTTCGCGCCTCTGTTAGTGCTGTTTCAAGCTGCTTTCCAATAACCAGAGCGCCCGCCAGCGTCATGGAGTCTGGTTCTAATAAAAGTCTCTCCCTCAGTTGGTCACACGACGTCTTTTCTATCAGCTGATCAACTATGAGTCCCTCTTCTATCGCCCCAAAGTCACAGAGTCTAGCCAGCTCTCGTAGTGCTGAGATGTAGTTGGCTACAGACTCACCCGGTCGCTGCGTCCTCTGACGAAACTCGAAGCGGTTCATCCGCCGGCTCCGCCCGGAGCTGAAATGAGTCCTCAGTGCAGCTGTGGCCGTGGCGTATTTATTGTCCGCTAACGTAAGCGTGGCGAGGATTCTCTGACCCTCCTGGCCCAGACAATGGCGGAGGAGCGCGCACTTCCTCGCTTCCACCAGTTCAGTGTGTCCCAAAGCCAGCAAGTAGTCCTCGAACGCAGCTCGCCATCTGTCCCACGGGACGGCTGGGTCGCCGGGGACAGGCAGGAAAGGTGGCGGTGGTGGTAACGCGAGTCCGGACATCCTCGTCTGCCAAAATGTAGTGTCCGCGGGAACTCAATAACCACACCGTGTCGCTTCGTGCACCAAACTTTACTGAACTCCAAACCCCCCACACACACACATTTACCCATGCCGTAAAGCATCTCTTAAAGGCACAGTAACATGTCGTAACAAACAGAGCACACCATTACAGACCCAACAAACACACTAAACACTGTGGTTTCTGAACACAACAAGTGTCACTGACAAAAAGACAGGAGACAGAACTGGAAGTGGCAGAAATGAAGATGCTGAGGTTCTCCTTAGGAGTGACATGGCATAAGATTAGGGCTGAACGATTTTGGAAAATAATCTAATTGCGATTTTTTTTCTATAAATTGCAATTGCGATTTAAAACGCGATTATTTTTTTAATATCTTCTCAAGTATTTTTCAACAAACAGAAGCAATAAATCTATCTGTTTTATAATAAACAATGTCAGATTTATTTAAAGCAGAGATTACAATAAAGCAAACAAATCTATGCCTTTTCTTTTCACCATTTCTATTTTTTCTTGTTTCATAAACATAATAGTAAATATGTTAAGTGAACTTCCTAACTACTGTCTGAACTTCACATGACAGTTAATAAATATAAAAAATTAGATATAAAAAAATTAAACTTACTGCTTTCCAGCCAGTAACAAAATAAAAAATAAAGTGCAAAAAACATAAAGAGAATCTGCTTTAACCAACTTGTTATTTTCTGGGAATTCAAACTCAGTGAACACAAAATAAACTAGTATCTGTTCTTATTAAATCTTTTAGATGTAAAAAAAAAAAAAAGAACCTCACGCACAGCGTTTTTTTATAGCCATCAACGGACGTGCTGCCCCTCTTTGGTACCAAACTTTCAGATGTATCAGCTTCTGTCGAGCCTGACGTCATTGTGCAACTGGTTAAAGTGCAGTGTTCACTTCTCCCGCTCTCTGCTCTGGTTTGCTACACTCACTCACAAGTCACTTAACCAGGTCATGTGACCAATCAAATTGCAGCCTTCGCGATTACAAAATCTTGTTTTATCATATTGCAATTTTATTGCAAATGCAATTAATTGTTCAGCCCTACATAAGATTAGTAAAGCGATAATCAGAGGTACTGCACATGTTGAACATCTGGGAGATAAAGTTAGGGAGGCCAGACTGAGATGGTTTGGACATGTCCAGAGGAGGGACAGTGGGTATATTGGTAGAAGGATGTTAGAAATGCAGCTGCCAGGAAAAAGACAAAGAGGGAGGCCAAAGAGGAGATATATGGATGCAGTTAGAGAGGACATGAAGGTACAGGTAGTCCCCGACTTACGAGCGAGTTCCGTTACAACGAGTTGCTCGTAAAGCGAAAATTCGTAACTTGGAACGGCCGCCACGTGTCTCGTAAGTCCGGAATTTCGCTCGTAAGTTGGAACGGTTTTGCTAGCGCGACTACAAACACTCGTTTTTCATCGAAAAACTGCTTACGAGTGCATAAAAATGATCGGAAACGTGTGTCCACATGTTTAGCTAACGAACTGTGGTGAAAAAACACAGAAAAATTCTGTATTTTTTGCGTTTTTTCCAAAAATTCGCCAGCTCGTAAGTCCGGAACCTCGTAGGTCAGAGCGCTCATAAGTCGGGGACTACCTGTAGTTGGAGTGAGGACAGAGGATGCAGAGGACAGAGTGAGGTGGAGGATGACTCGCTGTGGTGACCCCTGAAGAGGGAAAAGCCGAAAGAAGAATATCTAATTAATCTTTTTAATTTAAAATTATAATCTTATTACCGTAACTTATTATTTTTTTTACCTCTTTGTGTTTTATTTCCAGTCTGGGACCATCACCTGTCCCTCCATAAAGGTAAATACATTTTCTTTTCTTTTTTTATTTCTTTTTGTTTTTTAACTCAGCTGCCTCTCCTGACTCACCTGTCCCTCTTCACTCACTAGCACCAGCATCACCAGCACCTTCTGGATCACCTGTCCCTCCATAAAGGTAATGACATTTTTTCTCTTTTTTTAATTTTATTTAATTTTATATAACTCGGCTGCCTCTCCTGACTCACCTGTCCCTCTCCACTCACATAGTACCAGCATCACCAGCACCTTCTGCATCACCTGTCCTTCCATAAAGGTAAATACATTTTTTTTTTTTTATTTCTTTTTGTTTTATAACTCGGCTACCTCTCCTGACTCACCTGTCCCTCTTCACTCACCAGCACCAGCATCACCAGCACCTTCTGGATCACCTGTCCCTCCATAAAGGTAATGACATTTTTTCTCTTTTTTTATTTATTTAATTTTATTTTATATAACTCAGCTGCCTCTCCTGACTCACCTGTCCCTCTTCACTCACACAGTACCAGTATCACCAGCACCTTCTGCATCACGTGTCCCTCCATAAAGGTAAATACATTTTCTTTTCTATTTTTCTTTCTTTCTTTTTGTTTTATAACTCGGCTGCCTCTCCTGACTCACCTGTCCCTCTTCACTCACCAGCATCACCAGCACCTTCTGGATCACCTGTCTCTCCATAAAGGTAATGACATTTTTTCTCTTTTTTAAATTTATTTTATTTTATATAACTCAGCTGCCTCTCCTGACGTACCTGTCCCTCTTCACTCACCAGCACCTTCTGCATCACCTGCCCCTCCACCTCAGCTGCCTTTCTGGACTCACCTGCACCAGCATCACCAGCACCGTCTGCATCATCTGCCCCTCCACCTCAGCTGCCTTTCTGGACTCACCTGCCCCCTTTCACTCACCAGCACCTTCTGCATCACCTACCCCTCCATCTCAGCTGCCTCTCCTCACTCACCTGCACCAGCATCACTAGCACCTTCTGCATCACCTGCCCCTCCACCTCAGCTGCCTTTCTGGACTCACCTGCCCCCCTCACTCAGCACCAGTATCACCAGCACCTTCTGCATCACCTGCCCCTCCACCTCAGCTGCCTTTCTGGACTCACCTGCCCCTCCTCACTCACCTGCACCAGCACCTTCTGCAGCTCCCGCCCACTAAGCTTTTCTCCCTCCCCTACAACGCCCCTTCCATAAAAGTAAGGACATTTTCTTCTCTTTTTTTTATAGTACAGTACACTACTTTTTTTTTTACTATTTTATTTCATTATTAAACGTACTGTGCAGTATTTTATGTGTTTTTTGATAATTGTTTAGGGTACTGTGTTAGCTAACCACTTGGAAATAAAGTAATGTACATATTTATGGTACAGTATGTATACGCTTGTTTTGTCTCACGCTGAAAAACGGGTTTATTGCGTCGCATAGGAATCCATGTTCCGCGCCGCGCAGGAACGGATCTTCGTAAGTCTAGGACTACCTGTATATGTGTTTATTTGTAAAAAAAAATATTTTTTGTCAGTTTCGGTCCTATAAATGTCAACACTTTAGCTTGTCTTGGACAAATGTTTTCTTTTACGACTTGTATCATCTGCATTTGAAAGAAAAAGATCAAAATAAATGGTTGATATTTGAATTGGAAGTGTATTTGGTGTAATTATTTTAGAAAAATTGTGAACTTGGCATTCTTAGTGGAGAAAGTGAAATTTGGAAATGTTTGTTTACTTAAATTGCTATTTTAAGTTCAAAAGCTGCCTTAAAATCTTGAGTTAAATTAACTCAAAAAGGGAATTGGTATGTCAGTTTAACTTTAAAATGAGAGTTGAAAGTATATATAAATGTTTGTTACTTTAACAAATGAAAACAAGTTTTTATGAATGGATAATGTAAATTTGCAAGTTGTTTAAACTCAGAGTATGAAGTTCATACAACAAATAAACGTTAATTAGACAAGGGTATAACTTTATTATTTGAGTTCAAATAGAATATGATTGTAATTTTACTTGACAAGAGTACTCAATTTTTGGAGAATGTATAATGTTCTATAGTTAGTCATTTCAACTTATGGTATCATATTTAAACAATGACTTATCATAAATTGGGCTACTTTTCTAGCTTGCCATCCTAAGTTGGAGAAAAACATTATTTGAAGTTGTGTTAACTTGCAGTTTTAAGGCAGCTTTTGAACTCAAGTTTTTAAGTCTAACCACCCTATTTATTTTAACAGTGTACATTTTAAGACTAAAAAAGACCAGATTATCATAAAGAAGGAAAAATAATGTGATCTTTCCCAATTAAAAAATATAATAACAATGAACTATGCAGGTCTAGGTAAATTATTTTAATTGTGGAAAAATTAAATATCCTACTTCAAATAAATAAAGTTAACTTATGTTTTACTCCTTCTATTAGTTCTAGTATTCACACATTTGCAAAGGAAATGACAGGAAAAACTGCTAAAACTAGCCCTTTTTGTTGTTATAAGAACAAATAAAATTCAGTTTAAAGTTAGTTTTGATCAAAGCTTGGAAGAGCCACTGCTGAGGGACCAAAGAGCTGCATGTGGCTCCAGAGCCGCAGGTTGCAGACCCCTGCAAAGTCCAGAACCCCTTACATTTTAAGACAGGTTTACAAGAAATCTAAAATAACTACCTATCAGCCTCTTTCAAACCAGTTATGTGATCACAATCTGATATGCCTACCTTTGTGCTTGACGGATTTTTCATGCTGACGGACATCGTTCCTTCCTCCATGAGAGACACTAAAGTCGCAGTTACAAATCTTAAAAAACGCGTAATTGTGCCCCACCACCCTACTCTTCTTTAGGAAAGTAAATTCGCTGTCCCATTTTTCAAGATATTTACACGAAGTCTTAACTTTTTTGGCAGGGACGCCTCCTCTCTCGTTACTTCTCGTTACATCCATCTCTGTGTTTTTCCGGGTTTGTTCCGGACCGCGCGTCCGCGCCAGCCCTAACATCGCGAGAACTGCCACCAAGGCTACTGCAGGTGGCAGTTCTCGCGAGGCTAGTGACAGAGGCACCGGAATGTTTTTTTTTTTTTTTTAATAATATTATAATACGGGAGATTTCCGGGAAAATAATAATTCGGGATTACGACGGGAAAGAGGGGTAAAATACGGTAGTTTCCCGGCCAAAACGGGAGACTTGACAGATATGGTGCTCACACTTTTTTAGCATGCGAGCTACTTATAAAACAACCAAGTCAAAATGATCTACCCACTACAAAAATGCAAAACATATATCTTCAAATGTATTAAGGATTGTTTTTATATACAATGTATGTTGATGTACCTTGCATAACTGAATAAGCCAATATTGCACAACACATATAATAAATAATTATTAGCATTTTTTGTAATTACTTGAGTTTACTTTGATGACTTGCACTGAATTGAATCAGCCAGGGATGCATAGTCCGGACAGTAGCTGCTGACAGCCAGCCTCAAGCACATTTCCAAATGTTCATCAGTCATGGTCAAGGGTCTGCAACCTGCAGCTCTGGAGCCACATATGGCTCTTTGGTCCCTCCGCAGCGGCTCTTTCAAGCTTTGACCAAAACTAACATAAAACTGAATTTTATAGGATGTTGTACCCACAACAAAAAATGACTAGTTTTAGCAGTTTTTCTGTCATTTCCGTTGCAAATACGTGAACACTAGTACAAATACACAGAGTAAATTATACTCCTTTAACTTTATGCTTTTTTTCTTCTTTAAAGTAGGATACTCAATTTCTCCACAATTAAAAAAACACATAAGCCAGAACTGTTCATTGTTTGTTTTACAAAATAGAGTATATATATTTTCTTTTACAAGATTCCAGCCTTCTGTGATAGACTTGCAACTTGGATATGAGCACCAGTGATCCCACACAAGCCAGAAAGTAAAAAGCAAGTAAAGATAATGGATGGATGGATGAAATCCAATATTTTCTTTTGTCTCAAAGTGGAAAAATAAAAAATAAATGTTAACAATCATTAGATGTTTTTAGTTTTATAACTTAACGCCTACTGGCCAGAAACCCCCCCTCTAACAAACTTAAAGTGGGCCATGGGCCACCAGTTAATGACAACTGCAGTGAGTTTTGTAGCTCTGGACACATTTAATCTAGTGAATAATAATAATAATGAATTCAATTTATAATGCACTTTTCATTAATGAAAATCTCAAAGTGCTACAAAGTGCAACAGAATTAAATGTCAATAAGACAAGTAATAAAACAAGTAAAATCGATAACAGTATCAACTAATATCAAAGATAGAATCATGAGGAGGCAGAGTATGCTTGGTTAAAAAGAAAGGTCTTCAAGCCGCTCTTAAAGTCAACCAGTGACTGTGGAGCTCTTAGGCAGTCAGGAAGAGAGTTCCACAGGCGGGGGGCAGCCACACTGAAAGCCCGGTCTCCCATTGTCCTTAATTTGGTTCTCGGAATGTGAAGTAGATGACTGTTCTGTGACCGTAGAGACCGGGTGGATGAGTATGGTGCAAGAATGTCCTTTAGATAATCTGGTGAAGTTCCGTGTAAGCATTGATGTGTAATGAGAGCAGTTTTGTACTGAATTCTGTAGGCGACAGGAAGCCAATGAAGGTTATGGAGAATGGGTGTAATATGTTCAAATTTACGAACTCTCAACAAAATCCTTGCTGCACTGTTTTGAATATATTGAAGCTTCTGAAGGTATTGTGATGTGCTTGGGCAGAACTCATCAGTGGAGGCAAGGAAACTGATTGAGGACAGGTGTGTTCAATCACTTGAGGAGCAGCACACTAGATAAAGGTTGCTCAAACAAATTGGAGCGAGGGTCCTTTGTGCTTTGGTTGTGGCAGCACCCTTTTGGAGGGAGGGTGTCGTTCGCAGTCATTTAGGGCTGCCGGCGATGAAGATAGCAAGATAGGTGGTTAGTTGTTCCTGTGTCAGGAGGGGAGGCTGGGTGCCTCCTTTAGACAGCTAGGCCGGGCTTTAGGAGGGTGCAGCCACCACCTTGGACTCCTGTTTCTGTTCCTGAGAGCTGCTGTTCAGTCACCACCTTGGACTCCTGTTTCTGTTCCTGAGAGCTGCTGTTCAGTCACTTGGACTCCTGTTTCTGTTCCTGAGAGCTGCTGTTCTGCCACCTGCTCTGATCCAGGAGGTCGATCGTCGTCCAGCTAAGTCAATCCCCGGGGTGTTGGACGACCTGACAAGCTTAGACCCTGGGGAGGGGTCTCGTCGCTGAGTGAGCTAAGTGGACAAAGTTGACTCATCTAACCTTTAGTATAGGCCTTCATTTTTAGTTTGGGGTGGGGATCTTTTTAGGAGTAGCTTAATAAATAAAGACCATTTGTATAATCTTCTGGTGTGTGGTGATTGTTTGATGGTTCTGACATTTTAGGCAAGATCCTCTGCCTGTGTGACCCACAAATTTACCCATGCCAAGAAAAGAGCAAAGTCCCCCACTGGAGGTTATTGGAGGGACGGAGAGTGTCCCATTGGCTGGTTCATCATCTGCAATGTTTCCCTGGGATCTGTCAACACCGCAGGATCATCAGGGGGCTTTACCCCAAAGGACTAGACAAGCTGGGCAGGCTCGCCCTGTACGCCAGCGAAGAATGCCTGCTTGGTCTAAAGATTATAGCATGGACATGTAAGGACTCGAGGGCAAGTCTTTTTAGGTCAATGGGGGGGAAAGTGTGATGTGTTTGAGCAACCTTTATCTAGTGTGCTGCTCCTCAAGTGATTGAACACACCTGTCCTCAATCAGTTTCCTTGCCTCCACTGATGAGTTCTGCCCAAGCACATCACACTTTCCCCCCCATTGACCTAAAAAGACTCGCCCTCGAGTCCTTACATGTCCATGCTATAATCTTTAGACCAAGCAGGCATTCTTCGCTGGCGTACAGGGCGAGCCTGCCCAGCTTGTCTAGTCCTTTGGGGTAAAGCCCCCTGATGATCTTGCGGTGTTGACAGATCCCAGGGAAACATTGCAGATGATGAACCAGCCAATGGGACACTCTCCGTCCCTCCAATATCCTCCAGTGGGGGACTTTGCTCTTTTCTTGGCGTGGGTAGATGACTTGGGTCACACTTATGGTCATCCCTGCCAGCATCTGCCTGGACTCCCCTGTACTGGCATTGAGCAGGTCTGGCACTCGGCTGTCTTCTCCTGGATCCCAAAGCCATTGGTGACGAGACTGCTGAAGAAGGAACAAAAGGCTTAAGTCTGTTGAAATGAATAACAGTCTCTGGACCCCCCTCTGCTGGCACTAATCTGTATAGCACATCTGTCACCCTTTCAACTACTCTAAA
>JBBPBX010014338.1:19543-51054 GCA_038048925.1 Garcialebias charrua
CATTACCAACATCCATCAAATGTTTTGTTTTGAAAATTGAAGTTGCTGATGTTTTATGATTTGGTTGACTATAATATTCTTTTATTATTGTACAAAGCTCAGAATTTCACATTAACCTCAAATATCCAAATGTTTTTTGTAAAAAGGACTAGTACTTACAATCTCAAGGGAACAGATATTTTTGTTATGCCACAATATAGAACTAGTTTAAAGAGTAGGTCTACTTTAGTACAGGGAATAGGACTGTGGAATTGTTTGGAAACTGATATTAAAATTGCAAAGTCAATATCTATATTTAAGAAAATGATTAAAACAAAAATTCTGAACAAATATTCATAAATTGGTTTATATCCAAATTACTATACCGTATATGGTATTGTGAGAAGTCATTTATTATCTTATATTTTTTATATGTGATTGCTGTTTGAATTGATTGTTTGAATTAATTTTGTTTGAAGAAGGGGCAGATATAATAAGATTTTTTTTCTTCTTCTGCCTCCTTTCATTTCATGTATTGTTTTGTTTTTTAATGTGGTTTTGTAAATAATTTTCGTTTTTTTTTTATGAATACATAAATAAATAAAAAATAATAATAAAAAAAACGAAAAAGATGCTTGCTGAAACTGTTTTGGTCATGTGAACAAAGGTGCAAATTGGAGTGCTAGCAATGGAGCTAACGACCTTCACGATGGAGGTGAGGGAGTGATTTGAGTGTGAGTTTTAAGAAGGCAGTAACCCCATTTGGTGTTAGACCAGCTCTTACTAACAGTTAGCTCGTGAATCCATTCTGAATTGCACTTTGTCAAAATCAAGGTTATTCAAAGAGTCATCTTCAACAGGTAAGATACTAATTGCTCATAAGCAAGCCTTGTTTCAAAACATCTGATCTCTCTATCGTCAAACTAAAACATGTTGCTCATAACTGGATGTTAGCACGGACGAGACTCACAGTAGCAAGAAAGAAAACCGTCACCACAAAAATCAACTCATGGCTTCGCCGTTCATCTTCAACAACGGAAACAAACACGGAGAGGCAGGAAGAAAGGAATGAAAAACCCTCGCTTGTGCTCCGCAAACAAAAAGTTTGACAAAAGACAGACCTGACATGTCAGCGACGAGAAAACAAAGCTGCACACAACAGAACAGCGACCTCGTTAAAGCACACACAAATCAAGGGAAGAAAATACAAGCAAGCCGAGCAGGGAGCGAACTGATCTGAGCAGGAAGCACACGGCGTGCGACGCCGCCGACACCGAGCGCACGCCGGAAGGTGCACGAAAGGAGTGGGAGCTGATGAGAGAACGCCACGAGACAAAACGAGGCAGAGCTGGAGGAGGACTGGAAAAAGGCATGTAGGGATGAGACGGAGGGAGAGAAAACTGAAATCACGAACGTGTAAAAAGACAGACGAGAGTGATTTCCATGTCTAACATTTATTGGGTCTGATCAATCACAGGTACAGATGTTTGTTGCGTTTATTGGCAGTGATCGTCCACAACAGGAAGTGAGCGAGGCAGATGAAGAGCGATGTCGCCGCCGATGCCCCGGAGCACATCCTCCGACGACTAAACAGGTTTCACAATCGCTCCGATTGCTACAGCTTGAACCGACAACAGATAACAACTCCTCGCTTTACCCGAGTTGTGAAAGAAGAACAATTAAAAGGTTTCAGACACTGAAGGCGACATTGGTGAAGTGTTTTTCTTCAAGGCTGGTGATTTTTGAAGTGATGTTCTCAATAGTTGGGCTGCACCAGCTCATATGAAGCCTCTAGTCTACACCAACCCTGGTCCTGATGGACACTTTCCTGCACGCTTTAGCCACGCCCCTGCTCTTCAACAGGTCTTCAAGTTATACAAGTCTTTGAATCACTCATTTTTTTTCAGTTGGGTGGCGACCCCTGAAAAGGGAACGGTTGAAATAAGAAGGCGTGTTGAAAGCTCTAAAAAACAGTGGTTCCCAACACAAGCCCATGAGGAACACCATCCTGCATGTTTCAGTTGTTTTCTTGCTCCAACACAACTGATTCAATGATTTATTATTAATTACTTCCTTGTGTTCTGCAAAAGCCTGTCAATCACCCATTCATTTAAATCAGGTGCAGGGAAACGAGTAAAACATGCAGCGTGGTGTTCCTCAAGGACCTGTGTTTGGTACCATTGGCCCTCGAGGACAGCGGATACATTCCGCTGCCTCGGGAGTAGCAACACAAGTTCAGCTTAGAACAAACTAAAACTTTTATTTTTTATCATGATTACAAAGGTGGAGGACTATCAGGACTCTGGTGGGTCTGGCAGACTGGTTTTGGGTGCGCTCTGGTTTTAGCTGGTATGTATGATAGTTGTGGTTTATTCCACCTTGTTGTGATAAACAAACATTAAAACAGGATATATTAATGTTTTTCTCTATAAATAAGCATCACTGCCGCTGAACATGGGGACAAACAGGTTTTGAACTCCCCACAGGAAGAGAGGACTTAAAAGAAAATTGTCCAGTCTGGATAAAAACCTGTAGGGCAATTTTTTTTATTTTGTTTGTTTTGTATTTTATTGATTGGAAGTGGGCCAGCTACTGTATTCTCTAGAAAAGCTGCACCTCTAAAAAGAATTTACCGTAAATATTCAATCAAATGAAAACTAGGCCTGTCACAATAACAAACTTTGCTGGGCGATTAATTCTCTCAGAAATTATTGTGATAAACGATAATATTGTTTGAAATTTGACAAATATTAGTAATTATCATCAAATTTAAGAAGAAATGTTTGTTAATTTGTTTTGCATGTAGTACCTTTATTCGACCACCAGATGGCAGTAAAGACTGTTTGAACCAAAGGCTGGATAGTACGGGAGCGAGCAGCGTGCTTTTTTCAAGAAAAACGGGAGGGAGGCCCCTTGATGTGACATGGGCTGTCTCTTCGGTTCTCAAAATGGCGGACACTCGTGTGGTTTGAGCTCTTTAGCATAGCATTTTTAACGCAAAGCTGTTAATAAAAAATAAAAATAACCAGCAAACAAGTTCTCAGCTTCTTTTTGCAGAGAAAAGCTTTTTACACAAAGGCACGAAGAAACGATAAAGCCGATAAATGAAAACAAGGTCGATAATTTTCATTTATCATGCGATTAATTGATTTGTTTACTGCGACAGGCCTAATTAAAACAAGTAATTTTATTCTAACTTAGCAACCAGTTTGGGTCCAGATGTGGTCCGTGGTCCGCCATTATACGACCCACCACCCTACACTTTGGCGTTTGTGTTCTAAAGTGAACGTCGTCTGTGTGTTACCACGGGACCATCGATCTCCTGGACGTGTCAGGGTAGAGGGTTTTTATTAATAATGTTTGGTTTTAAAGCATGAAATAAGTGTAGCTAGCTGATTAGCCTAGCCTGCAGGAAGACTTCTGTGCTGATGTCACACTTCATCACCTCATAAATCACCAGCCTATCCCTTTAACTGGAAGTAGCAGAACAGCCGTTCATTTAGTGAAATCTCTTCAGTCTTTGCTCTGTGTCGACAACACGTCACTTTTAGTTCTGAATCTTTAGTACATGTCGGTCAAACACTGATCATAAATCTTTTTTATTTATTTTAATAATCAGCAGCCGGTCACTTTATCGTATCCAAAGGTACAAAAACAAACAAACAAACTGGAGAGAACAAAAAAAATACTTGTCTATTTGCAGCACTGGACTTCCTGGTAAACATCACTGAACAAAGTATCCACATCACTATTTACAGGTCGATCTGAGCGTAATTAATCAATCAATCAATTAATCAATCAAACAGTCAATCAATCAATCAATCTCGTTACATCTAAGTTTAATTCAACAAATTACGCAAACTCAGAAAACTTGACATCAGTTTGTCATAAAGTGCATCAGTCAGTAAATGAAGTTCATGTTTAACCACAGAAAACACACAGACACACACACAGACACACTGAACACTACTTGTTTGTTACTGGTTTGTAGAAATACCTGAACTGGACTTTCCCTCTCCACCTGTGTGCTGGGAGCAGGGGGGTGGAGGAGTGAAGGTGGCCTCTGGGAGGCTGCTGTTGAAGGACGCCGGTGGGGGCGGTAACGGAGGGAGCAGAGTGCTGTTGGGGCTGCTGATGTCGCCCTCGGCCACAAGCGTCAGGTCGGCGGGGGCGTCCTCCTCCAACGTGCGGAGGCTGGGCCGGGTGTCTGAGGGCCGCTGGATGGGGGAGAGGTGGGTGCCGAAGGCGGCGTGGCGGGGGGGAGGGGGCAGCAGGCAGCGCCTGGCCGCGGCGTGTCCATTGGCGCTGCAGCTGAGGGACGAGTCCAGGCTCTCGGAGCGTACGCCGGACGTGAGGGACCCCCGTGGGGGGCCGCCTTTCTCCCAGCTCTGTTTTGCCGAGGCCGGGGTGGAGCAGGCCAGGTCGGAGGAAACGGAGCAGGAGGAAGTGGGCGGAGTCAGGCGCAGGAAGTCTGGAAGCACCAGGTCTTCTTTGTTCAGGAGTCCTCGCTGGTCGTTGGCCCGGGAGCTCTGAGCCCGACTCAGCAGCTCAAAGAATTCTAGAAAAACAGAACGAGTCAGACGAGTTGTTCTCTTTTTCTAAACGAACCAAAAAGCCCAGAAACGTTAAAAGAGGACGTGCAGCGCAGCCCTGAAGTCATCAGTTAGTCCCCGAAGCAAAGCAGAGCAAAGAATCTCCCAAAAGTGACACCAGATAAAAACAAGACGGGGTTTACCTTCAGCTTCATCTATATTTATCTTTTTCTGTTTTCTCTTTTCCCCTGGGGGTCCTGAGTCTGGTCCACTTGCTCTCACAGACAAGTCCTTTGGTGTTGACCTCTCACTTCCCTGCAGACGCAACAATGACAAGGCTCTCTGTTAGGGGATGGAGGGACTGGGGGGGTGTCGCATGCTAAGCACTTTACTGTGTCCAGATTTACAGAGACCTTCGTAACGGATAACGTTAAAATTTTAACTACGGTTCATGTTCGTTTTCCCGTTACGACACGGCGCTTAGAGCAGGAAAAAACAGCCTGTGAGTCAGCCAAAGGCAGAGCTGGAGCGGAAAATACCGTAGAAGAAGGAAAAATCGACTTGACACAATAACATCCGCTGAAAGTTAACAAAGATCATTTCAGGGGATCTACGGTGGCCCTGAGGTTCAAACGAACATCTGATAAAAACGGAATTAGATTAGGCCAAACCGGAAGTAGTGAAAACCGGAAGTGGTGAAAAAACAGAATTACAAATTTTAGTTAAATATCTTCTATTTTCCCCATATGTTTTGCTACTTCTCTGTTCCTAATAATGGTTCTTCAATTTGTTCTGCATAATGTCAAATTGTTTGTGCAAATGTTGAGACAGAGGACTCTTCACATTTACAGGGAGTCCTCAACTTACGGCAACTCGGACTTACGAACGGACTTACGAACAGTACAGTTGTACATCAAATACAGCACTGGTATGTGTTTTTAGATGAAAGTGTGTTAGCTAACCGTTTGTAAACAAAGTTCTGTGCATGTTTATGAACCAGTATGTACGTTTGTGTTGAAAAACGGGTGTTTGGCGCAGCGCTAGCATACATTTTCCGACGTACAAACGAAAATCCGGACTTACGAACGCACGTGCTATGAGTTCCGACTTATGTCAAAATCGGGTTACGAACGGTCCTTAGGTCCGGAACTCGTTCGTAAGTCGAGGACTCCCTGTATATGTATCATTTAGTAATCTGAGATTATCATTTGTTCTTGTGTTCTATAAAGTTCACCACTTCCGGTTAGACTGCTTCTGGTTTGGTTTAATGTATACTATAATTCCATTTTTTGAAAAGTTGTTCATTTAAACCTCAGGGTCACCGTACGTAACAGACTAACGGACGTTGCAGAAGCAGCAGAGACAGAAAAGGGACAAAGCACCACCTCTGGACTTGTTGGCGACGTGTCGAGGAAACGAATGGCGGTTGGAGTACTCACTGCTGCGGAATAACTCCTGCTGGGTGGGAGGTTCTTGAGGGAGGAAGACTTGGATTTTTCTGGTTGAAACAGAGAGAAAGAAAGAAGACACATTAAAATTCATCTGTTTGAGAGACTTATCAGAGGACAGGGAGTCTGAGAGAAGACAAGGGGACACTTGAGACTTAAGAGAGCTTTTCTGAAAAACTTGACTCTGTTTAAACACTGAGGTGAGCAGAATAATGTCACTTTCAGGGACATTTCTGGAAGCTAGCTGTTTATAAGATACAATGAGATGTGTTCATAAGATACACGAGCGTTACAAATGCATAAAGTTTGTAGACATTACTGTTTGCATAAGTAGGAAAGACACTTGCACAAATCGCCTGCTGTGGACGAACCAGTCAGCACGTGAGCCGGGATCAACTTGAATGTGACTTTTGAGAATTTCTTTCTCCCCACTCCAGAGTCACAAAGGTAATGCTGCGTTCAAGGCTGATGAAAAGCTGGGACATCTTAGCTTTATTGGATTTGTTGATCTATTGGCAAAAGACACATTTCTAACTAGTTGGCACAATATCTCATAAACCCCTATATTAAAACGTACACGCTCATAAACTTAAAATACTGTATATCTTTTGGTATTTCTTCCTCTGCTACAACTACCAGAAAATATATTTTTCTTGTAGATTTTCCTCAAGAAGAAAATGTTAATTTCATTGACAGCACAGCTAAAACAAACACCAAATATGGTTAGGTTATTATTCTGCTTGTAAAACAACAAGAACAATATATTGTCCAGTCTTTTCTTATTTTGCTAAAACTACCAGAAAAATATATTTTCCGGTAGTTTTTCCACAAGAAGAATATGTTAACTTCATGGACTATACAGGTGAAAAAAAAACTTCAAAAAGTAGTTATGTTATTCTTCTTGTGGAAAAACTACTTGGAAAATGTATTTTCCCAGTAATATATATATCGGTACATATCTATATTTTTGTTGTTGTTTGTTTTTGTTTTCATCTTAGGCTGTTTACTTTAATCATACAGTTCCCTGAATTAATGTTTTTAGAATCCAGTTAAGTTCCTGTGAGCATACACACAAAGTATTTTAATATAGGACTTATGAGATATTGTGTCAAGTTCGAAATTTTACGCTCGTGTGTGTGTGTGGATTACTGCATGCTTACAAATCTAAGTGTGCTTGAGTGAATACTTTTGAGACTGATTTATTGTCATAGAACAAGAAGCTACAATAGCAGTGCTGGTTTTCAACAGTTACTGAATATCTGCTCTGATTATGGGCTGAGATTTGATGTGCAGTACAATGCTAAGAAAACGGTTGTGCTAATATGTAGGACTAAAGCAGACAAACAACTCTGTTTCCCTGATTTCTTTTTGTCAGGACAAAAGTTAAATGTTTGCTCAAAAACTAAATATCTGGGTCACTACATCACTGACCAGCTATGTGATGATGATGACATTTATCGACAGTGTCGCATGTTGTACGCCCAGGCAAACATTCTGAGGAGGAAGTTTCACATGTGCACTAATGAGGTAAAAATATGTTTGTTTAAAGCTTACTGTACATCCTTGTATGCAGCTCCTCTGTGGTGTAAATTTAAAAAAGCTAGCATGCAGAAGCTTAAGGTTGCTTATAATGACTCCCTGAGAATTCTACTTAAGAAACCAAGGTTCAGCAGTGCAAGTGAAATGTTCTGTAATGCACGTGTCAGAACGTTTCAGGCGCTCATGAGAAATTTGATGTACAAGTTTATGCGTCGTTTGTGCAGCTCCATGAACAGTCTTATTGTAACGTTTTCACATCCCTCTGTCAGTGCGCTAAGATACCAGTCGGCTCTGTGGAATCATTGGTACGCAAGTCTCTTATAAGATTTTATTTTTTATTATATATATTTTTATTCTTTTTATTTTTTTCGGTATGTGTTGTGTGCGTTATGTTTTTTTGTGGACCACGAGTCTGTCGAATAAAGTTGATGATGAATAACAGACTTTATTATCCTGTGGCCGGGGCAGTTTGTTTCGGAGTGTTGTCCTGGCAGCTGCCTTTACAAATAAACCACTAAATCAGTAAAACACAAGCATCATCTACCAGATCTGGGGTTTTATAGCCTGGTTAAAACCAGACCCTGTCTTCACTTCGCTTCAGACTAGGGTCTGGGACCTCTCCATTTTAAAACGATTCTTGCTGGAGGCGTGGCCTCTGCTGAGGAACAAAACCATTGGATATTTTGAACAGGGAAAGCATTCTGCTCCCTCCCCTCAGAGCCACCCCCCGTGCTCTGGTGAACTTGACAACTGCTCCGCCTCCTGCAGCTTTTCTCTTGCTGCCGGCTGCCGCGCTGGAAATTCTGTGTTTATATGTTAATAAAACGTTTTAATAAAATACAATAAAACCATGGATCGCTGGTCCAGCTCACCAGAAGACCAGAACATCTGATGGGACTCGGTCAGCAACGTAAAACCCGAGTTTAATTCTCGTGACAACCTCAGCCATTTCCTTGTTCATTTCAGCGGAGGGAGAGAAGGAGGAGGGCGCGAGCGATCACTTGACTTTTGGCCCAAAAAACAAAAGAAAACTCCAGATAAGGGATTAAGAAGGGGAAATTAATAAATTTGTGTCACATATAAAACAGTTCTGCATCGCTTTGCATCGCTTTGAATGAGAACATGCCGGTGCTCGCTGACTGCGCGCTGGCAGAGCCCTTTTATAGGGCTCTGCGCGCTGGGACAGGTGGGGGCGTGGGTTAGGGTCCAAAACTCCGTCCCTTCTGTTCTCTGATTGGTCCGAACAAAAATCTACCGGAGAAATGGTTGTTAATGAGAGAAGTCCCAGACTGTGCAGTGAAGGGAAATGAGAATTGAGCGGAGCTGTGCAGGAAGGCGAGGGCCAGGCTAGGGGTTTTATGGGTCAGGACGTAAAGAAATGATCTGGAGAAATGTCAAAATAGAAAAGCTGTGTGTGAAACTGAGTTCTCCTGAGCTGCTTCAACAGGATTTAAGAGGTTCATCTTCAGCTGCTGATCAGATGTATTGATGAACTACATCAGCAATGACCTCAGAGAAGCAACTGTTGCTGTCAGTCAATTTATGAAGGGTCAAAGGTCATTTCCAAAGTATATGAAGTTCATCATTCTACAGAGAGAAAGATCAACAACAAGTGGAAAACGTAAAAGATGGCTGCTTCTTCCAGGTAGTGAATGTCCCAGAAAATTAATCCCCAGGTCAGACCGTGCAATGCTCGGGGAAATAACAGCAAACTCCAAGAGCTGTTTTTTTTTTTTCATAAACACTTTTTCATTTGTTTAATAAATAATGACTCGTGGAATCTGTTGTTTTTGCTCACTTTAGGTTAGATTCTAATCATTTTAGAAACCCGGTAAAGACCAGATCGTATTTTCATGTCGTCCTGAAAAGTAAAAGAACTGGAGAACTGAAAGAGGGTGCACTTTCTTTTTGTCATGATTGTGCAGATTTTGAACTCTTTTCACTTGTAGAGCTGGGTTCCTCCTTTATTTTTTAGATATTTATGATCAGTAACTTCAGGCGCGTTTATCGTTTGGCGTTACCTTTCACTGAACAGGGATCAGCTCGCTCCAACACAACTCGCAGGCCGTCCAGATTCGATATCGGAGCGCCCAAATCCAAAGGCTCCGCCTCTCCGCTCTGAAACCAAACACACTCAGTTAGTATCTTCACCTGTTGAGAAGGAATCTAAATATACTGTCCTCTAAAGCACATTAGCATACGGCTGATATGAGAGCTGTGTGAAATAATAACTCTGGTCTACTGCATAATGCAGTTGTAATGCCTGGAAACCCACGGGACTAAAATAAACCTGACAGGGGTTATGGGGAGGGGAACAGAGCCGGCGCGTTTGAGGTGTGTCGTCATTCTTAATTATAGCCCCACTGCTTCGTCTTCACATGTGAGGCTGAGTCAGAGCTCTAACCACCGGGTAGAAATGGAAAAGGATGCGGTCGTCTCCCTCCCCTGACCATGATACTCCACCCTCTGGCTTAGTCTCACGCTGCTCAGGAGCTTGAAAGGCCTTAAAGCCTTGTAGCCACCGAGGGGACAACTTACTATTTTGGCCACGAGATCACTCAGACTGAGGCCGTATTTAGCCACGACGGGCCGGAGGACCTCGGTGACTGGTTTGGTAGGTTTGGCCTTCAGCCCAACAGAGCGATTGATGGGTACCAGGTCCAGTCTAGGAGTAAACACACATGTTGTAAGTAGGTGGGACAACAATAAATACTTTAAACAATAAACAATAGGGTACGGTAGTCCCTCGATACTTTGTGGTTCGACTTTCATGGACTCACTCTTACGCGGGTTTTAAACATGAGATTGTACACATTTTTCCCCCGGTGGCCAGGCTGCTCAGTGATCGCCGAGGGTCCCCTCCTTTCTCTTTCTGAGGCTGACAGCCTCAGAAAGAGAAAGGAGGGGGCGGGGTTGGGATCTGTCTTTCCCCATCACTGCTGTGGGAGCTTCAAAGAGGTGGATACCAGAGTGAGTGGCATGGATTGTTTATTTAAAATAATCAAGTGTGACCTGAACTGAGCCTTAACCCAAAACGAGCCGGGAATGTCCCAGTGCTCCTGATGGCCAGTCCGCCCCCTGGCAATGATTGGCTCAGTCACCATAGTATCAGTCAGTCTGATTTCTTTCGTTGTGCTCTTTTAGAGCATTTAGAGAGTTTAGAACATTTTTAAGAACATTGCAATAGTGTGGGAAGGGTTTATAAAGCCTTAAAATATATATAAATACTAAAACAAATATACTGGTAGTCCTCGAGTTACAACGGTCTCGAGTTACGACGTTTTGGGGTTACGACGCATCTCCCATTTACTATGAAAAGCCTAATTTCAAATTACGCAGTTTTACGTCGTAAACGTCGTAACGCAGCGGCGGAAGAATATTGTACTGTACGCGGTACAACGGCGGAGGAATACGGAGGAGTACGTCGCTCTGGACCGAGGAGGACGGCGTCACCAGCATCCCAGTAGGCCATTAACTTTTTTTTCCTTCATTATGGCTCCCAAACATATGTGTTTTTTGATAATTATGTAGGGCACTGTGTTAGGATAGGCTAAGTGCTTGGTAATACAGTACTGTACATGTACATGGTGCAGTATGTACGCATGTTCCGACTTATGTCAAAAATCGGTTTACGACGACGCGTAGGAACGGGTCAACGTTGTAAGTCGAGGACTACCTGTATAATGTCCCTACTTTGCAGATTTTCTCCCATCCCGTAGGTGCCTGGAATGTAATGTAACCCCCGTAAAAAGTGAAGGACTACTGTATCGGCCATCTGGTGACCAGAAACAGATGATTTTTAGCTGAACTACCAAAACTAAACAAAGCTGCTTCATTTGGGTGAGTGAATACATGACAGCTAAGCTAAATCGTGCTCGCACATCATCTTTTCAATGAGTATTAATGCCTGTCTTCTACTTCTTCTTTCAGCTCTTCCCTCTTCAGGGGTCTCCACAGTGAGTCTTCCTGCTCCATCTCTCTGTCCTCACTCCAACTACCTTTATGTCCTCTAACTAAATCCAGATCTCCTCTTTGTCTTTTTCAGCTGCATTTTTAACATCCTTCTACCAATATACCCACTGTCCCTCCTCTGGACATGTCCAAACCATCTCAGTCTGGCCTCCCTAACTTTATCTCCCAGTTGTTTAACATGTGCTGTACCTCTGATGATCTCATTCTTAATCTTATCCATCCTTGTCACTCTTAAGGAGAACCTCAGCATCTTCACTTCTGCCAGTTCTGTCTCCTGTCTTTTTGTCCATGTCTCTGTCTCCAGACCATACAACATAGCTGGTCTCACCACTGTCTTTTTCCTTTGACTGGCACCCTTTTGTTGCAAATCACTCCTGAAACTTTTCTCCATCCGCTCCATCCTGCCTGGACTCTCTTCTTCACCTCTTTACCACATTCCCCATTTTCCTGGACAGAGTGGACCCCAAGTACTTGAAGTCCTGCACCTTTGTGACCTCTGCTCCTTGTAGCCTCACTGTTCCACTGGCCTCCCTCTCATTCACACACATGTACTCTGTCTTACTACGGCTGACTTTCATTCCTCTTCTTTCAAGTGCATACCTCCACCTCTCCAAATTCTCTTCCACCTGTCCCCTGTTCTCACCACAGATCACAACGTCATCAGCAAACATTTTAGTCCATGGAGATTCCTGACACTGAATATTACAGATAGTACATTACATTATGTAAAATCTGTAAGGTGTTTAAAATAAATAAAGCAAGGAATGTAAGAGGCTACTAAAACCAAACCATTTTTTACAACTTTATTGACTGAAGGCTTCCGTTTAAGTACCAGCTGCCTCTTATGAGAATATAAGTTCAGCTTACTGTGGGGGCCAAAGCTGACATAAAAAACAAGGATCTGCACAGAACATGTTTGATTTAATCATTTAGCGCCTTAAGTTTTGATCTGTAGTCTCAGATTGGGAACTGTTGGCGGCCTGGTGGAAAACTTCAAGCTAAAGTCGTTCTTATTTACAACTGAGAAAATAACTGGGATTGCCAACTGAACTTAATGCAATTGAAAAATGTTTATATCAGTTTTAAAGCATCAGCTTTGTAATGATTTTGCGTTTGTTTCACTAAAATGGTCAATATACGTCTATATATATTTAGAGCTGCAGGTAGTGCAGCAACATCTCTCCTCCTACATAAACACACAGAGCGACTGCGCTAATAAAAAGTCAAACTAATGACGCTCACAGCAGGAAGGCTGGTCGATCACAGAGCAGTAGGTGTTCCTTCACTAACATTATCTTAAACACAGCTGTGATTTTTTTTTTTCATGACAGGTTTTTGTACAAGTAGAAAACAATTCACCTTTTTGTAAAATGGTGCCTTTTTATTTTTTTAAGTATGTAAAACAGATTTTAGAACAAACATCTTGTAAATATTTTTTGTTAAGAGTTTTATTTGTGTAAATTCTTTTGTTCAGTCACCTGAAGGACATTATTTGTATATTTCAGGTGACAGAGAAAGAACGCTTTAACTTAGTGCTGTTGTGGGGGGAAAAAAATAAAAGAATGAAGCGGTACACCACTGTCTGTCATCGCTGAAGGATTTGAATAGTACCGTAAACACCGGTGTATAATACGCACTTTTATTGCTCATTTGAATGTCCTGCGTATTATACACCGAAGCGTATTATCTACCGATTTTTCTGATTTATTTCCCAATATTGGACAAAGCGTATTATACACCGGAGCGTATTATACACCAATGTTTACGGTAAATGTTTGTAGTTTTTAAACAAGTTTAAATTTTTCTGGACTGGAATTGAACAGTTAATGCAAGTAAACCTTAATGTTTTTAGTGCAACATATTCAAGTTGATACGAATTACACTGTGTAGAAGAGCAGAGGTTAGTTTAATTTAATTGTTTTGCTTGTTCGAGGTAGCACAGAGTGACAGATCCTGGAGAGTGGAGGGAGCAATTTTATCCACCACCAGGTGCAGTGGTGGAGCCAGTGGGTGGCCACTGGTGGCCTTGGTCACCTTAGATTAACATTTGGCCACCCCAATCATTTGGGGAAACTAAACTTTTCAGGAATATAAAAAATTGAAAACATTTTTTATGTAGGGTGGCAGGTTTACATATATACGTTTGTGGCCATGTTGGAATTTGACCTGACAACCAGTTTTTCGAAAGGAAACTTTCTTCCACCTTGATGCGGCCAAAAAAAAAAAGGAAGTTGGTACATCACCACTTATTTTTAAATCACTAAAAGGGTTAAGTCATGTCATCTGGACAAGTTTCTTATTGGGAGAAATCTTTCATCTGAAAGACTTCATCAGTCTGAGGCCTGCCAACCAGATCGGTCTTATAAATAGCACCTCCTGGATGTGCTTCAAGCCAATCCTCTGTGGAATCCAAAGACACTGGCTTTGCACATGCAAAAAGGGACCCACCATCCAAAAACAATCCATCATCATGCATAACAACCAAATTATTTAAAGCTAGTGCCTTTGGTAATAATTTTACTATAAAAAGTAAAATGTTAATTATACTTTTTAAAGAGAAAGCTGAGTTGGACAAACTTGGTATCAGCAGATCAGCGCTTTGCAAGAATCATTAATCAATCTGTGATCAGTGCATCCTGATGCATGCTCAATAATCCAGGTAGAAAAGTCTAACAAAGTTAAGTCAGGTCCTCTGGACGGATCAGTGCGTCGTACCTGAACAAAGTACGCTTCTCCAGTCTTAGGTCTCGTGAGCAGAGGGTCATACAGTCCTGGTCCAACACTAAAGGCTACAATGGGAAGAAAAACCACGAGAAGTTACTTGTACTGTACAGTCATCGCACACTGACCCAGCACCAAACATCCCAGCATGCTCCCCACCTTCTCTCCTCCCACCAGGAAAAGGTCAACAGCAGCAATGTTGACACTGATGTTGCGACACAGATCCTGGAGCACCTCTCGAATGAAAGCGCCGGGCCGAAGAGTGATGGAGGAGCAGGAACCGTCGGGCAGCAGCACGCTACAATGCCTGGGGGAGCGTTCCCACGCTCCGACCGAGTGGCGGTTATCCGACTGAGGACGTGAGATTCACAAAGATCTTCAGTTTACCCTTTGTCCTCTAGTTACGATTCAGAAACTAAACGTGAGCAAGCCTAAGAGGTAGAAAGAACTACCGTATTTTCCGGAATATAGGTCGCATTGTCCAATTATTGCCAAAAATTTGGAAAAATCCATATATAGGTCGCACCTACGTCAAAATGTGGACCGTGTTTAGCTCTGCTGCAAATGTCTGCCACAGGAGCGCACAGCAAGGCTTTTAAGAAGATTAACACTTAAAAACAATTATTTGTTTGATAAAAATTATAGCAAATATGTGTCTGAGCTGAACTTTTCTTTAATAAATGAACGCAATTGTGAAATGAGCTGGATTTAAAAATTTGTTTTGCTATGTCTGATGAAACAAAACGTGCACGCGCAGCACCAGACATGCAGTAGCAGCGAACAGACCCGCATGTACCGGTATTTTAATTTTAGCAGGATAAACACCTAAAAATATATATATTTGTTAGCTGACATTATCGTAAGAGTGTGTCTCAGTTTAATTTTTGTTAATAAATGATTACAAATCAGCTTATTTTATAAAAAGCCATAAATAGGTCGCACCTGAATATAGGTCGCAGGGCATGCAAAAATGATAAAAAGCTGCGACCTATATTCCGGAAAATACGGTAATTCTGGCTTCACCAGACTCTGGGCTCTGCGTTGCCATGGAGACCTCACCAGAGAAATCTTACCTCGATCTTGGCCGTAGAACTAGAAATGGGGATCTCCAGACTGGCGCTGGACGATAAGGAACCCTGGGACTCTCTGCGTCCGTTACTGCTGTAATAATCTGCGCAACAACAACAACAAGAAGATGAGCAGGTTGACAAGCGAGACCGCTTCACGTCAGAAATAAAAATAATCCTCACCCAGATTAATGTCCCCGATGTCCTTCTTCTTTGGACCCTTCCCAAAGCTCCTGTTACGGGACCACGAAAAGAAAATCCCCCGTTTCTTGTCTGCGCTCTCGCTGCTGTCTTCATTCGGCGACTTCCCGGGTTTCTGCTTTCTTGGTTCCTGTGGACGAGGGAGAGAACTGGTGATTTCACCTTTCAGGTCCATCACCAGAACCAGCCCACGTACGGCTCGTTGTTTTTAACGGGTACCTTTTTGGGAGTGGAGAGGGTGGAGCGGTCGGAGCTGGCGCTGTGTTTGGAGGGCGCGGGGCTGCACGGGATCTGGAAGGGCTCCGGCAGAGGCTGACCCGCCACCTCAGCACGCAGACACTCCTGGTAGAGGGAGGACTTGAGGAACCGCGAGTAGCTGTCGAACTTCATCAGGTTGAAGATCTGAGGAGGAGAGACGAGCAAAACCTGAGAAATAATCTCTGAGGGCAGCACTGAAGCTGAAGCAATTAGAAGCTAAAAGAAGCACAGCATTGGCTACTATAAGCAGACAGCTAGCTAAAAGGAGTAATACACTAGATAAAGCTAACTGTATTAAATAGCAAGCTAAACGCTAAAGTAGCAAAACACTGATTAAAATCTAAAAGCAACAAAAGGCCTTATATGCTAAAAGCTGCAAAAAGTTAGCTAAAAGCAGCAAAAGGCTAGCTAAAGCTAAATGTAGTAAAGGGCTAACAAAAAGTTAAACGTACCTAAACACTGGCTAAACTATCAAGGTAGCAAAAAAAAGAGCTAAAAATATCAAAAAGCTAGCTAACAGCTAAAAGTAGTACATTATTTAATAACTAAAAGTATAAAACAATAAGTTACAGCTAAATATTGTAAACTGCTTGCTAAAAGTAGCAAAAGACAAGTTAAAATCTAAAGTATCAATCGGCTTATAAAAAAATACAAAAAGGCAGCTACCGGTAAAAGCTAAAGACAGCTAAATATTAATTAAAAGGTAAGGGTAACAAAAATCAAACTAAAGTAGAAAAAGCTGGCTGAAGACTAAAAGTCATAAAAGGCTTACTAAAAACTGAAAGTACCGGTAGAACAAAACTAACTAAAAGTAGGAAATGGCTAGCTTTATGCTAAAAGCTAACTAAAAGTAGCAAAAGACTAGCTAAAGCTAAATGTAGTAAAGGGCTAGTGAAGTTAAAAGTAGCTAAACACTGGCTAAACAGTAAAAATAGCACACACACACAAAAAGGAAATGCATTAAAAAGCTAGCTAACACAGCTAAATGTAGTACAGCATTATTTAATAACTAAAAGTAGCAAAAGGCTAGCTAAAGCTAAAAATAGTAAAGAGCTAGTGAAAAGTTAAAAGAAACTAAACACTGGCTAAACAGTAAAGATAGCAAAAAAAGAGCTAAAAGTACCAAAATGCTAGCTAACAGCTAAAAGTAGTCCAATGTTATCTAAAAATTAAAAGTAGCAAAAGGCTAGCTAAAAGCTAAAATCAACATAAGAAGACAAAAACAACAGTAGCCAGAAAGAGGTTTTAAAGAGAACAAAAAATCTGAAGGAACTGAAGTGATCTCGGTTTATTTTTTTACGGAAATTATTTGTACCGGTAAATAAATTTCATTTTATTTAAAAGTCTAAAAGTTACAAAGATCAAATGACAGAATATCTGTTTCCTAAATTAGCTAAATGTTTTGATAGCAACTGGTAAACTAGGTAATGCAATAAAATAAAATGAAAATAAAAGGCTTTCACAAACAAGAATTAAAAGTATGAAAAAACAATAACCAGGAAAACAACAGTTGAATTAGCATAAACACAATAAACACAATAAAAGAGTTTAGGTACACTGCATTTTGGTGCCAAACAGCATCCAGTGAGGTCGAGAAGCGGTAGACAGGAAGTTGTAGAGGCAACATGTGCTCCTTCACATGTACTCATGTTCATCTGCAGCCTAAAAGTACACGGCCCTTTGACTCACTGTGTGTACTGTATACTGCACACTGAATTAATTCTCTGTAGGTGTGTGCCAGTTTGTGTTTATCTCTCTGGTAAAGCCTCTGAGCGTTCTTGTAAACAAACCCAGATGGCCACCCAAACAACAAACTCAATATGCTTCCACAACACGACTTAAAGCTAAATGAGAGCTAAACCCCTGCTGGACGCAGAAGTCTTCCTCTGTCTCACTGTGTACAAACATCTGAAATATTCGAGCAGAACACCCAGATGTGTGCGACTCCGTGAAGCCAGCCGCTGTGTTGACGGTACCTGTAGCTGCTGGGTCTTGAACATGTCGGGGCGCGGCGACGTGAGGACGTCGTCGGCCAGCTGGGCCTGGCTGTCGATGTTCACCGGCATGGTGGCCTTGCTGGACAGGAAGCTGTTGTAGATCTCCCCGGCTCTCTGGGACAGCTGCCGGGAAAAGGCTCGTGAGAAGAGAAAGACTGGCTGCTGCTGCTCCTTTACGTAAAATGTTTTAGGAGTATTAACGTAGTGGAGAACAAAAATATCTCCACGCTGAAGGACCAAATACAGGGGGTCCCCGACTTACGAGCGCTCTTACTTACGAGGTTCCGGACTTGCGAGCTCAATAACGAGCAGTAAATTTGTAGCCTGGTTAAAACCACACCCTGTCCTTCACTTCGCTTCAGACTAGGGTCTGGACTTTCTCCATAGAGAAACGATTTCTCCTGGAGATTTTTGAATGGACCAATCAGAGAACAGAAGGCGGAGTTTTGTTAGTTTAGCCTGGCGAGGTCCAGGCTATTCAGATAAATAGCTCAGAAACCACTCGGTGGATATTTTTTATGCTACCAGTGTGTAATTATATGGCTCTAATTTACTGACTGTTGGCCTAGATGAAACATTTGAGATAAAATTCGATTTTTTATCATTTATTTTCGTAGCGCACCCGAGGCTGTTTGGAAAATGTCAAACCGAAACTATTTAAATCCAGCAGATTTGACCATTTCGTGAATTGATTTAGGAACTGTTAAGCTCAGGAACACTTCTGATATAACGTCAGCTAAGAAATATATTTTTTATCAGCAGAGAAATAATAGTTTTTTACCTTGTTTTATTGAAAATTCCTTCGTGGCGGCAGCCATTTTGAATGACGACGTCAGTCGACATCGTTCAAAACTCCGCCTTCTGCTCTCTGATTGCTCAGGAACACTTCTGATATAACGTCAGCTAAGAAATATATTTTTCTCAGCAGAGAAATAATAGTTTTTTACCTTGTTTTATTGAAAATTCCTTCGTGGCGGCAGCCATTTTGAATGACGACGTCAGTCGACGTCGTTCAAAACTCCGCCTTCTGTTCTCTGATTGGTCCGAACAAAAATCTACCGGAGAAATCCTTGTGGATGGGGGAAGTCCCAGACTGTGCAGTGAAGGGAAATGAGAATTGAGCGGAGCTGTGCAGGAAGGCGAGGGCCAGGCTAGTAAATTTGTAAAGAACATACAAAAAATACAGCACTTTTATGTGTTTTTAGATGAAAGTGTGTTAGCTAACCATTTGGAAACGTTTCTGAGCATGTTCATTTTCAGTGGTGGGCAACGCTAATCCAAAAATTAGTTCCGCTATTTCTAAAGCACTAATTAATTTATTTAGGTCCGCAATTTCAAAAGCACTAATGTCTTATGAAAATTAGGGGAAGCTAATTCTAATCCGCTAATTAAATTCAACAATTGGTAGCAGCAAGTTATGCAATATTTGCACTACACTGCCAACTAGCAGTGCATGAACTGTTATACAGTAAGTTGTTTGAGTTTCAGAGTATTTAGTTTGGTTCTCTTCAACAGGTTTCACAAGGACAAAATGTACCCATTCCAAAGTCTGTTAGCTAAACTGCTGACATATTTGGCAGTTTTTTTTCTTCTTCTTTTGTTACTTGACGTGGACGTGCCTCCGCGGCCGCCTCAGCGGATGCACGCCGTCCGACCTGAGCTCCGGCGAGCCACGCTCCAGATGCTAACAACATGCTAACTTCCAACACGGTAAGACTCAAAGCGCTGGTTCTGGTCCGTGTTCAGCTTGGACTGTTTGTTGGCTGTGTGTTATTTTAGTTAAACCTTTTTTAGCTGGTTAGATCTGATTGAGACAGTTTACACATCTTTTTTGGATTTAAAGCTGTAAAGCCGGTGTGCTGTGAAGCCGGTCTGCGCTCGCTCCTTGTATTAATTAAATAATTAATGATATCGGAGTAACTACTTTGTGACAAGTTGTCTGATTCGTCTGCCATGATTTCTTTCTCAAACTCATTTAACTCGACCACTGCCAGTTTGCTCTTGTTCCTTGGTGAAGCTGTGGTAGCTCGTGTTATTGTCCGTATAATTTGCTCTGCTAGTTCGCCATCTTGCCTTCTTCTGCCTTTAGATGTGGTGCGAAAACCGGTTTGCGCAATACTGGGGGCGTGTCTGGGAACTATGTATTTAGAGTCACCAATCAGCCTAACAAGCATGTTTTTTGGTCTGTGGGAGGAAACCGGAGTACCCGGAGGAAACACACGCATGCACGGGGAGAACATGCACACTCCACCCAGAAAGGCCCCGGACCGGGATTTGAACCGGCAACCTTCTCGCTGAGAGGCAGCAGCTCTACCAGTTGTGCCACCGTGCTGCCCAATGTATACATTTAAGAAAAAGGTCGAAAAGGACTTGCTCAAAAACTATATATGATGTAGCTTAGTGTGTTTGTGTACAGTATTACAGTTAGATAAATTAGTAGATTTATTCATTTTGTGATGTAGTTTGAAGGTTATCATTGTTTGAACAAACTGTGAAATAAATAAGGGGCAGATATAATAAGATTTCATCTTCTTTCTGCTCCTTTCATTTTATCCTACTTGTATTCTTCTATCTGATGAAACTGTTTTGTATTGTTCTTTTAAAATGAATGAATAAACATCAAATCAAATCAACGGCCCAGTCAGAGTCCAGAACCTGAACCTGAAACCTTCAGAGAGCTGAGCAGAAACCTCAAAGAACTGAAGCAACAATGGAAAGTGGGTCAGAACTCCTCCAGAACCAGGAGAGAGACTGATGAAGTCCTGCAGACTGATGAAGTCAGAGAACCACAGAGGATTCTGCTGCTGAAGGAGGTTCTGTTGGGTCAGAGGCACAAGCTGAGGTTAAATTTTAATGATTTTAGAACTTGTTAAAGATCATCCATCCAGCTAACTGTCTATCCATCCATCCATTCAGCTAAAAGTCTATTCATCCTTGTATCTGATGAAACTGTTTTGTATTGTTCTTTTAAAATGAATGAATGAACATCAAATCAAAAATAAGTCTGTATCTCTGTGTTTATCATTGTCCTGGCATTGTCTCCTCCTGTTGCCTCTGTCTCCTGAGTTCCTTGTGATTCCCTGAGTATGTAAGTTTGCTGCCTTGCGGACGCCATTTTGAAGAGTCCTAATGGTGAACTACTTTTTTAAATCCAGCAGATTTGACCATTTCGTGAAACTCTCAAGCTCAGAAAAACTTGTGCTATAACGTCAGCTATGAAATATATTTTTTCTCAGCAAAGAAATAATTGTTTTACCGTGTTTTGTTGTAAAATCCTGGCTTCTTTGGCTGTCGCGGACGCCATTTTGAAGAGTGCTAATGTGGCGAAATTCTATTTTTAAATACAGACGCGTCGCGTAGGCCCTGAGAAACATCCATAAGTTCACCCTCCATGTTAAAAAGTCTTCGTCTGACTCTTCAAAAACAAGCAATAAGGCTCCAGAGTAACACACTGGCTGCTAACTGCTATAGAGAGAGCACACACCAAGAGACTGAGGGGGACGCTTTTTTGTGACGGACCACATCCGGCGCTGCTCGTAAATACGTTATTTCGTTTTTACTGATAGATATTTAGTTATTAGCGGTACTGCATTTTAAATAAAAATAGCATAAATCCGCTTATGAATTATAAAACTTAGTCAATCCGCTGTAAAGCTAACAGATTATTTAGCTACGCTACAAGCGGATTAGCGCAACAGCGCTACCTAGCGGTCGGAGGCCCACCACTGTATTCTAGATCTATTCATTTTGATGAGTCTCGCCATAGACGTCAAAATTTATAGGGAATACCAAATCTTGCGTCGTTCGTCTAAAAGACAACAGACATTTAGACCAAACTAGTTTCATTTTTTTATTTTAGTTTAACCTAAACTAAATAATGAATGGAGGAATAGTTTGAATGAAGAGGCCTTCGTTACAGAAGCCCTCCACATTTCTATAGGTATAGATCCCTATTTCTGATTTTTACAGCATTGATCCACCCCTTAATTGGTAATTGTAGCTGATCTAATCCATGATAGCTTACATACCAGGTGCATATAGGTAAGGCCTAATGTAAAATCCCAATCATAAGCCCACCTAAAACCACATAATTGCATGACACATTGAACCAGGGTGGCACCGACTGGAAGCCATCCAGCCTGCAACCTTCGATGTGGGGACCTGCTGATCCAACGTTGGTCTTCAACCTTCATCCAAGGCCGCCTCCTCTGCTTCAATCGAGGGATCCCCTCTACATGCTGATTAAAAACCATTCTTGCTGATGAAATCAATAACCCCCATCGTTGTGGATTTACCGTTGTGGATTATAAGACTTTGTTTCCAAGGGATCACAGACTCAGTTTTCCATGGGTTAACAGACTATGTTTTCCAAAGGATTGAAAGCTTACCGCAAAGGGATTACCTACGAACAGTATGGAATTTCCAAAAACATTATGGGAGTATAATTTTGAACTTTTTTTGACTTTTTTTTTTCCACTTGCTGGATTACATAGAGGTCAGAGACATTCGGTGGTATCCTTTCGTGTTGGAACTCATCTCCAAGGACAGGCGATGACTTCCAAAAAGGGGGACTGTAGTGATACACCTAACCTCTGATATTTTAGGCTTGACCTTCAAGTACACCTCTCTGCATCTCTTTGAAACTCTAAGTGTTACACCTTCTTGAAGCCCTCAAGGAGACGATTGGACACTTATATTGGTTAACAATTATTATGAATTAATGGACACTAATTAATCAGATTGAACTTTCTCTTTAATGTGTGTTAATTCAGAATTGATCAAACAGTATTTTTGTCATTTCAATGATGATTTTACTAAGCTGGTATATTTTAAATATGACAAAGTTAAGAGAACATCTCAGAATGATCGTGCTTTAAACTGTCTGCTCTATGCAGAATAAGTGTCTAAAGTTGAATGAACAATCCTTCGTATTTGTTTGAACTGTTTTTGTTTCGAAGGAAAAGTGCTAGACATAGCTTGCTTTCGGTCTCCCGTCCTTTCTAAAAACAATGAATCTGTTCTCAAAACAAGTTACATTGCTTGGTCACATGCACCTGCATCTTCTCACGTATGTTTTCTATGTTTTGTCTACCCTATCATCTGTCACTCAAACTCACTCACTTGCAAAGTCACTCCTTCTCTAGTGATGGACAGCCAATCAGCAGGAAGTATGTGACTAAGTCACACCCCCTTCTTAAAGGGCACTTCCTGCATTTTTTCTTTGTTTTTTTTTGGAGAGAACTAACTGACAACTGGTTTTCTCTCCTCTGGGAAAGCTGGAGACGTTCCGGTCATGTGTCAACTCGACCCACGTTTCAGCTGGAATCATAGTAAAGCCTTACTGTGATCCACTCACTCATTTCTGAAAGAATTTGTTTTCTGAAGTTTTACTTTGAAAGTTCAGCCAACGCGATTGGGGCCTGTTCCTGCCGGTGAAAGCGTGCTCCTGTCTCGTCTGATCCAGTCATACACGCACGAAGTCGACTGGACCTCAACGGGACAACACAGTCCGTTGGTGTCCACAAACTTCTCTGTCCTCACCTCCAAGGGACTATCGTCACCAGGTAAAGAGGCTTTGTTTGTATGCTGCACGTGTCGGAGGTACAGCCGGATCCGTATGGGAAGGTGCCACTCTGGTTGTTTCAAAATAATCAACTCCAGTTAACTTAGCTTTCAATCTTCATCTTCTTCCTCCTATTTCTTATTTTTCATAAGCTATTAATCTGTCAAGTAATGTGCCAACAGTTTAAGTTCCCAATGTCTGTTTGTTTTAATTTGAATTCTTGTCAACGTAGTTATTAAATCAGAGCTAATATCGATACAAATGTTTAATGTAATTTTGTGATAGTTTCAATAAAAGGTCTATTTTCTGGTAGACCAACATAACTTGGATTCCCTTGTGAAGTTACATTTTTCCTAATTACAGTAAAAGCGATTTAGTATCGGAAAAAGGAAGAACTCGCGCATTTACAATAATGGTGGTTTTATAAGTGTTTAAATACCTTACGCCACATTATTTCATTACATTTGGTGGCCGGCTACGGTCTTACTTCATTACAATGTCTTGATTATGTTTGAATTTGGCAACATGGAAAGCAAAAATAAGTGTGTGTACTGAGAAAACAAACGCCGAACTATATGAAAATGTGAAAATGAGAGATAGATAGATAGATAGATAGATAGATAGATAGATAGATAGATAGATAGATAGATAGATAGATAGATAGATAGATAGATAGATAGATGGATAGATAGATAGATGGATAGATTGATTGATCATAGACATGTCACCTGTCTGTGTTGGTTTCTATTTCCTGTCCTCTCAAACAGTCCTCTCAAACCCCAGCCATTAAAGCAGATGTCCGCTCGTCCTGAGCCTTGTTCTGCTGGAGGTTTCTTCTGGTTAAATGTGAGTTTTTCCTTTCCACTGTTCCCTTTTTGCTTGCTGAGGATGGGAGACTGCAACAAAGTGAAGATTCAACACATTCTGCTGACTTTGTTAGACAACCTTAACTAATTGGCTTTTATAATGTATGTGAATGTTTTTGCACAGTGCCCTGAGAAGACTTCTGTTGTGACTTTATATAGTACATGTATGTCTCAAAGACAGTTTGAATATTGAGGCTTTAATTAGCTTCAAGAAATTGTCACCTACATGATGTTTTGCGGTTGGTTGCCCCTTGGCAATGATCAAAACTTTCTGTTGCCAAGTTAAGTTGCAAACACCATCAGATTCTGTGAAGAAGTTAACTGTCGTGAAGTCCACATAAGTAAAGGAAGATCAAGAGTTCCACTGCACAGAAGTTTGTTGGAGTTACCAGCCTTAGAAATTGCCAATTAACACCACCTCAGACTCAAGCCCACATCAGTGTTAGAGTTCAAGTCACAGACTCTCAGCATTACTTCCAGGGATGAGGGTATGCAAATCAGCCCTTAATGAGCAAGCTGCTGCTCGGGAACCACCACTGAAGGAGTCTGATAAGAAACAGAGTCTTCCTCGGTTCAAAAAAACAAAAGACAAAAAGGTGCAAATCACTCAAATGGTTATGATGTAGAGAAAACTTCTAAAACCTGTTCTGCTGCCGGTTTACCTACAACATGACAACATTTTACACCACTTTTTTCCTGGAAACTGCTGTTGTAGCTTCAGATTGAACAAATCTGGTATTTTAAGGAAAAATTTCTCTGAAACGCACTTCAGCTTAAAAAGGGAGGCACCAAAAGCAGGAATAAATGGGTCAGAGCAGAAGCGAGCTGGTAAATGGCACAAGTTAGACTCATTATTGCTAAAGTTTGATTATTTTATTTCACTGGTCAGAATTTTAACGTTTAACTTCAAAAACAGAAAGTTCCCTTATCAGTCTGGTCTCTCGGTGCAACATACTTGCTATGGGAATTGCGCCCCCGCACAATTACCTGAAGGAATATACTCACGCCTTTATGGCTAGTGCGTCACCGCCGCGCCAGAGGCCCTGCCCTCTGGGTACTTAAGCGGCTGACGCCCGTCCATCTTCCTCTTTTTTGCCCTTCACCTCGCTAAACCTGAACTACGTCTTTGCGGGACTTCTCTCTTGCTTCATCGCTCAATTTGGAGGTGAGCTTGCTCCCTGCACAGAGCGCACAGAGAATTATTCCTGCATATTGCTGGACTAGCGAAAGCTAGTCCGGCACATTTTCTCTTAACCCCAAAGTTTTTTTCTCCTCTCTCTACAGATTGCTTCGCTCGACGGCGCTAACTACGCCACAAGAAAAAAGCTACTTCGCTTACTCCTAGTGAGCTAGCCAGCGAAAGCGAAAGCGACGCGGCGGAGGAGACATTTCAAGACAAAAGAAAAAAGATTCTGGAAGGACTCGCTCGCCTTGTCTCGAACATGCCTCCGAAGAAAGGAAAGCGAAAGGCGAGACTTACAAGGAAAACCAGCGGACGGCGAGCACAACTTCGGGCGCCTGTCCCAGCGGATACGGTTTCTACCTCGCAGCGACGGACACCCATGAGGCCTGTCCAGTCTGCCTAGGAATGCTTCACGCAAAAACAGCGCTGGATGCGCCCGACTTTTGCACACTGCAACCTGATGCTGGATGCGGTGCTGCGGCACCGGGTTGACCTCGTCGCCAAAGCCTTGGGCGCTTCAGCAGTACCAGCGGACGCAGACATCACGGAGCCTCTCACTCCCTAGCCGGAGCTCGAGAACATGGCTCTACATGACAGCACACAAGTTGAATGGGGTGACAGCCCTGACGGGCTGCCTCCTATGGTGGACTTAACAGTCGAGTTCGACACCCGAGGCATGATGATCGAGGACGAGATCTCGATTTCAGCATCGGGCGGATTTTCAGCGGAGGACGCGGATGTGGAACTGGAGGATCAGGGGGAAGATCTCTCCCAGACGCCGGTACCTGTGCTCCCAGAAACCGACTTTTCCATCCGTGCTCTGTTTGACCTGTGCCACAGAGCAACGGATGCGTTGCACATCCCATGGCCCGAGCCTATGCCTCGCCATCAGGTCACGAGGCTGGTAGGAAACTATTTTTACTCAAAGCAGCAGGCTGCCACGAGGCAAAGGATACCCATGTTCCCGGACTTCCTCACAGAACTAACTCGCACCTGGACTCAACCAAGAACCCCATGCTCCTTCCCCTCTCATAGTTCCTCAACGTCGATGGGATGGATGAGGTGGGAATAGCTAAGGTGCCTCAAATTAAGAACACACTAGCGTCTCACCTGGCTCCTAAGTTATCCGGGACAAAACCAACTCTCTCCAGCAAGGCTTGTTGAGCTTCAGCGTCTCTACTCGAGAAGTGCTACAGATCTCAGGGACTCGTTGCGCGTGCCATGAACGCATCCGCGTTGATGCAGGCTTACCTAGCAGAAAAGCTGCAGCAACTGTAGGTAACAACGGACAGGCAGGCTGCCGCCGACTTGCTGGACGAAGCCCGCAGGGCAACAGACTTTGTGCTCCGCATGTTGGGGTCAGCCGCTGTTGCTCAAGGCAGGGGTATGGTGGAAGTGGTCACCGCGGTTCGCCACCTGTAGATGACTTTAACGGATCTCCCTGAGGGACAAAAGGTGCCTTTTCTCCACCACTCGATAGAGCCGACGGGATTATTTGGTAAAGCTTTGGAGCGAACTCAGACCAAGCTGGACCAAAGGCGCAGACAGGCCGAAGCTCTCCAGGTGGACATTCCCCGGAGAAGCTTCGACCCCCCCAAGGGAGTCTGCTGGAGGCAGACCTACGTAGCCTCGACACCGCTCGGCAATGCGTGCCCCACCGTAGAAGCGGCCAGCATACGAGGAGGAGCCCCGGTAGAGACCCCCGCCGGACCAACCTCGCACCGAGCACGCATGGAGCAAAAACAAGTCAGATGCCCACAGGCAGCCATAGGCTTCACACCTTCACAGCAGCAATTGTGTTCAAGCTTCTGTGCATATAAACAAATCAAAGTCGAATCAGATCTATCTTCCTGTTTTTCGAAGGGGACTGGGCTCTCTATCACCAAATAATCTAAAGTTTGCCAAACTAAAAGAAGCATCTCCACGTTCTCGCGTTGCAGCTGTCCCTTTATTATTAATGAGGGACACGCAATGTCCAAGCAGTGATCAGACAGCACGTGACCTACCTCTCTGTGCTGATCCAGCTCTGCTCTCAAACAAAATTCTTGCAGTGGGCGAAACAAAAACCACGGTCGGTTTGCCTGGTTCCGACGCTCTGTTAAAGCCAAGGACCAGTAAACTGGACCATCCCAAAAAACGGATTGGAGTCAGGAGGTCTGCTCGTTTACAAAACTTGCAGTCTCCCAGTCCCATGACCCCAAACTTGGAGGGGGAAAATAGACTTTCTGCTCCAACTCTGCCTAATACGGATGAAAGGTTGCATCTGCCCTCGATTACCTCCGAGCAAAGCAGCCTGGTAGCACATCAGCAAGGAAGCCCTCTTCCCAACTTGGTTGAACCCCAGGGGTTCACAGCCTCCGGGGCCCTTGGAAGAGAACTGGATGCTCCAACTGCTCTTCTTCATGGCCAAACTATGTCACCAGAAGGGGCAGTCCAGCCGCTTAGGCCAGGAACTGTCAAAAATTTCAGCTTGTTGGCAGAAAAGAACAAGCTGATGGCATCAGGCCTGCCGGAAAATGTGGAAAAAAACATGCAAAATGTCCGTGCTGTATCAACAGTTTCTATACGCACAGAAGTGGCATATTTTTTAAGCCTGGTGCACAGAGAGAAATATTATTTCTTATGCATGCGACTTGGCTCAGCTCCTGACCTTCCTTCAGGACTTACTGGAAAAAGGTCGTTCCTACTCAACGATTAAAGTTTTCCTATCAGCTATTTCAGCCTGTCACGAAGGCTGGGGACACAGGACACCTGGAGCACATCCAATCGTAATAAGATTTATGAAAGGTGTGCTTCGGACTAAACCACCCAGCAGGATTCTGACCTTGGTTGGGATCTTGGCCTGGTCTTGGGGGCTCTCTGTGACCCTCCATTCGAGCCACTGAGCGAGGTTAAGATAGATTTGTTATCTTATAAAACCGCTCTACTCCTGGCACTTTGATCGGCGAAACGCGTGGGTGACCTCCATGCATTGTCTGTACATCCAATGTGTACCAGATTCGCCCCAGATGGGTCAAAGGTCACCTTAAGGCCTAATCCTGCATACCCTCCCAAGGTCTTGACTTTGAACCACAGGAGTCTAGACTTTGATCTCTCCTCTTTCCCACCTGCTCCCGTCCTCACTCAGGAACAGGAAAGGCTGAAGGCTCTCTGACCCGTGAGAGCTTTACGCACTTACATGCAGAGAACAGCCGAATGGAGAAAAACAAATCAACTGTTCGTCTGCTTTGTAGCACATGCTACCGGAAAGGCCCTATCAAAACAACGCATTTCACATTGGGTGACTGAGGCCATTAAAAGGGCGTACTGTAGCAAAGGTCAACAGGTGCCCTCTGGGGTGCACGCTCACTCCACTCGGGACTTGGCCACTTCCTGGTCATTGTTCAAGGGTGTACCAGTTGCAGACATCTGCGCTACTACAAACTGGAGCTCATTAAACACTTTTGCAAAGCATTACAGTTTGGATGTTACTACGTGTGACGTCACTCAGGCTGTCCTTTCTAACACACAGTAGAAAGTAGCCTTGAGATACCTGCTGGTCAAGGGCAGACGTTCACTCTAGCATGCATTTTACTGAGCATTTCAAGGGCGTGAATGGATTACGTTCCCATAGCAAGTATGTTGCACCGAGAGACCAGACTGAAAGGGAACTGAAAGTTATGCACCATAACTCATGTTCCCTGTAGGAAGGGAACAAGGTGCAACATATCTGGCCCTTCCAATGCTGAAAGCTCGGTGAAGTGCAATTTTGGAAGAAGATGGATGGGCGTCAGCTGCTTAAGTAACCAGAGGGCGGGGCCTCTGGCGCGGCGGTGACGCCCTAGCCATAAAGGCGTGAGTATATTCCTTCAGGTAATCGCGTGGGGGCGCAATTCCCATAGCAAGTATGTTGCACCTCGTTCCCTTCCTTCAGGGAACATGAGTTATGGTGCATAACTTTCAATTTTCAGAGATACCACTGGACAAAACACACAAAAAAGTTTAGAAAAACTTTCTTCACCTTCATTTTAATTAAAGCCGCCAAGTGATAGAGGCACAGAAAAATAAACTTAATTTGATAGCACTTTGCTGGCAAACTAATCAAGCATCTTTTTTAATAACATTGATCTTTAAAAACAATTGACTGCTTCTTGGCTGCAAAAGCAAACAGCACAGCAGCCATTCAATCCTCTGTCTGCTGCTCGATGTCAGTCAAACTTGAAGAGGCAGCTCTTTCAATGCTCATTTGTTTCATTAAACTTGTCGTGACTAAAAACTTTTAGGTGATTTTATCATAACGCCTGTCATACTTTAATGTTAAACTCTCAATATGTGGCTTTTTGAAAAGTATCATGATAAAAATGTGCATTATTTATTAGCTTAAAAATAAAATTGCATTAATGCACCAACTGATGAACCTCTCCTGGGTAAACTTTTGCAGGTTCACTAACCCCATTTTTGGCTGAGATCTGACAATTTCATTCATTCTGACATGGAAAATATTGAACACTACCATTTTCAGCCATTAGAGGGTGGTTGAGTAATCTAGCAAGCCATGTGTCTCATTAATGTGTAAAGTGGCTATTAATGAGACACTTGGCTTGCCGTACAGAGCCACCTTTGTCTCGTTCCCAAACTCCTGGAGCAAATGACAAATCTGTTGCATTTTGCGGTGCCGTTCAAGCAAAATGCAACTGATTTGCATGCATTTATTAAGCAAAAGTTCATCTGAGACGTACCTTTACTTTAATGTTGAGCAAACAAATAATAGTTTTTAGGTGGTTATCTTGGTAAATTTTAAAGAAATGCACAGCGAGTCCTTCCTCTGTGCACTCCTGCTGCTGCAAATTGGCTTTTGAAATGCAGCTGATTTGACCGTCAAAGTGCATTTATTAAATGGTAAATGGAGCTTACTTATATAGCGCTTTCTTGCCCCCTTTGAGGGGCCCCAAAGCACTTCACAGTACCAACCATCCACCCATTCATACACACATTCATACACCGGTAGCGGTAGACTGCCTTGCAAGGTGCTGCCAGTCCTACCGGGAGCAACTCGGTGTTAAGTGTCTTGCCCAGGGACACAATGAGGTATGCCGTGACCGGGGATCAACCCGAGACCTTCCGGTCCTGAGCCGGCTGCCCTGCCTCTACACCAACTCGGCCCCCATTAAGAAAAAAATAAACTGAGACACACCTTTCCTATAATGTAGAGCAAACAATAATTGTTTTTAAATGTTAATCCTGTTAAATTCTTGTTAAAGTCCTCCCAGGCCGCCATTTGGCAGACAATCAATTTTTGGCACAATACCGGCCCACGTTTCTGGGTGGACAGCGGTGATACATAACTAACGCAACGCATCAGTGGTGACGCATAATAGATGTGACTTATATGGCGAAGCAATATATTTATGTTTTTTCCACTTTATTAGACATATTTGGACTGATGTGACATATACAGCAGTGTGACGTGTATTGCGGCAAGTACAGTAGTCACCTCAGATATACTGGACCTGAGTGTGCTAAGGTCCAAAACCCAGGTCCTAATGGCTTTCTGTCCTGCATTATAGCAGTTTTTCTGCTTCAACTCACCTGATTCCAATAATTTAATTTCTCAGAACCAAGGACGATAGATTCTGACCTTTAGGGGCATTTAGCCCCAAGTGTTGACAATGGCTCTTGGTTTTAATAACACAACTGCCATTGATGTCCAAAGCATTTATAAATTGTGTGTGCGTGTGTGTGTGTGTGTGTGTGTGTGTGTGTGTGTGTGTTGGTGCAAGCGTATTGGCCCGCCTATGCGCCAGACTACGTACCGACATTATCGGGACATTTGGTATTAGCCAGCCTTTGCCAATGTCTGGATAAAACACAGATTGTATCCAAATATATTAATATGTAAACATTGTTTTTTCTCATCAATATCAGCGTAACTTGTGGCTAATAGGCTGCCTGGATGAGTTGGAGTGTGCTTTAACACTTAAAATTGTTTTAATAAAAAGTTATTTACATTTATAAAATTGGCTGGCTACGCACCTCCCAGGGTATTTGTGTGTGGTGTGTATGTTTTTGTGTATCGGTTGCATTTATTGCAGCCGTGTGTGTGGCTCACTGACACACATGGCGCCAAACTGCAACGCCCCTCCTCTCGTGATGTGGAGACCGCGCGAAACTCCAACGCCGCCCCTCCTCTCGTGATGTGGAGCATA